>JABJVR010004728.1:0-43690 GCA_025773905.1 Chitala chitala
AAAAGCTTAGCACCCCCCAAACTGAAGACACACATAAAAAGCCTACTAATTTTCATTGAGGACCAAGAAAAGTCTTTTTAAACAGTTTTATATGCTCAATTTTGACTAAAATGGATGGATGGATGGATGGATGGATGGATGGATGGTTTGGAACAACAAAGATCAGTAGATGGTGAACTGAAACAGTCATTAAGTTCTCATTCAACAGCACACATCCCACGACCTAAGGAAGTAGGAGTGTAGGAGTAACTGGCTGCACAGAGTACTGTTGTGCCAAGGTGGTTCCTGCCCAAGCATGACTTTCTGTCTCAACTTCAGCAGAAGTCATGGCTAAGAAGTGCAAACTGTGTTACTTTTACATATACATTGTTCTACTTAAGAGCTCCAAGCACAGAAATACAAAACAAACCTGCATGTAATCAATTTCTCCACAAAAAAAGAAAACAATTGTACCGGGAAGTCATGGATCTCCCTTGTGAATTTTCAGCACCTGATCAGTCAAATGGAAACACACCTAACTGGTAAAAACACATTAGCTTGAATTGCCATGGGGTTTATTTATGTGTCCTTAATGGATGTAAGTTGAGTAATTAAAAGAAACCCTGGGACGGTAAGGCACGCGTCAGCATTCAAACCAGTGCCAATCTGTTTGTGATTCTGTAGAAAACACGTCGCTCTGTCTTGAGACATCTCTAAGCTCGTTAATCAGTCTAAACCTGGTTTTTATTCCATATTTGCTATTGCATAGCTGTCCAGATTTTTCCAGTCTTTAGTTGGTAATGAGTTCAGGTTTTACATCACTGGTCTACAACAGATTCGATCAGCTCCCACTACAGATTATTGAGTTAACATCTGAAGTATTTTTATATTTTTGGAGGTTTGTTTTCTCTGTCATGCATATTTAGTTCTTTTTGCTTGCCACTTGTGTGTTTCTGCATTTGTTGTTAAAGGTTTCTTTTTATTCTACATCTGCTTGTGGGTCTTTCTGGTCTTCATAACGTGTTGGAGATACAATAGACCTCCTGAATTTATTTTCCCGTGGCTACCAGCATTGTTTTCTTTCTTTTTTTTAAAATGTGACATTCTTTCAATTAAAACGCGTAATGCTGTTGTTTACATCCATTTAGGTTGTTTTAAATGGAATTTGTAATGACATGATTGAACCAGGAGAACATGACTCATCTCGTCAGGTGCTGGCTTACTTGAGGGTGATGTGGAAGATCTTTGGGGGTGCACATCGTTGGGACCATGCTGAAAGAGAGACACGGTGCTGTCCATGAGGCCACCCAGGTAGTACAGGTAGCCATGTAGGCCATTGAACTGGCCAAGACCAGCAGGCCAGTAGCAAGAGGACACATTGTCAGGCGTCTTGCAGGCGTGGCATTCCAATGCGGTCAGAGTTTTTAATGAGCAGAGACCCATCAGAGACAGTGGGTACATTTCCTGTAGTGTCCCCTGGGTGGTACAGCCCGGGCCTCATTAGGCAGTCCAGCTGAGCGGCTGTGTGTGAAAAGACAGCGCTTGCCCAGCTGATAGAGAGAATAGCTGGCGGAACACATGTCCCTCTATGAAAGCTGTGCTCCACCCACGCACTCGAAACGAGACCGACACAGCATGAGTCACCAGCGAGGTCTGTGTGATGCGGCTTCTGGCCACACAGCCGTGTCACTGACCGCGTTTCCCTCCAAGCCGCATGAGCTAAAACAGCAGAAAGAGGCACCAAGACTCTACCATTATTTGTCAGCTACTTATTTACTTTTTTTTAACCTACCAGTTTTTTGTTTGTTTAAAAAATATCAGTTTGAAGTAGGCTGTAAAATTAAATGTTAAAATTTATTTAAAACTGTTGCCACATCCAGCATCTACATAAACAGGGTTTTTGAGGACTCCTCTGTGGCTGGTGTCTGTTTCATGGGGGGGGGGGGTCGCTGTCAGTGGTCTTGTGCCCCACCCTTTGATCAGCCAGCTTTAGAACAGTCTAGTTTTCCACTCACACATTCACGATTCCAGCAATGCACAAGTGGTAGGAATATATAAAACGAAGTTCTGTTTGTGCTGCGTCTGAGACACATCTCACCACAAACTTCTACGTCGTTTAAAGTTAATTCAGTGTTTTTCTCTGTCTCTCGCAATACGGCCTGCAGACATCCAGCAGTTGCTTCTAGCAGTGTGTTCAAGTCCTTAAGTCAGCCAGTAACAGGCTGCATGTGTTCTGATAAAGCCCAACATGCACAGATGATAGTGATGCCATGAAAAATCGTGCTTTTTGTGACTGCATGCTAATCTGTGTGCCATTTACATCAGAAATGAGAAGAAATTACCCTGGTTTTGGTCCCTGGGCACAGAAACAACTGATGCAGTCCAAAAATGTATACGGTTTATGTAACTGTATAAATATAACATTTATTGAAGGCTTATTCTGACACGTATACAGAGACTTCTCAAGTTGCAAATGAGTTACATTCCGAGAGGTTGTTCGTAAGGTGAATTGTTCGTAAGTTTGTATTTTGTATGAACACTTTGCGTGTGGTGCTACCAAACATTCCCACAGCGTGTTAGTTATATAATAAAGTTGTATTAAAACATAAAAAGTTTGTCTTATCCCAAAAACACAAAAAGAACAAACAGTCATATATATTGTTAATAAATACCATGAAACCGAACTCACCAAACCGACTGCCACTTTTAGGAAGGTGACAGTTTATTCTGTATGGGCTACGCGCCAGGTGTTTTTTCCTTGCTGTTGACTGAAAAGCATTAAAATCCCTGTTTTCGGGTGGGCTGACAAAACACTCGCCTCCTGTGTTTATTTTCCCTCAAAACTCCTACATAATAATAATTATCGCCACCTTTGTTTCCATTGAGACGTCTTGTCGCTTTTTAGCACTACTGCTAACATCACTAGCCTGACGCTTTTCACCAACCGTGACGGATACACGATGCACGGGATATTTCGCAATAAATCCCGATAAATCTTCAAGCACTCCGGCGTATGTGTACACGAATGTGCATGTGCTGCTTGGCATATGTAGCAGCCAAACGCCGTACCTGACTGGAGAGCCACGCACGTAAAATTTTTCAGCTGCGGCTCCCCAGTTCCTTTCTCCGAACAAAAATTGAAGTTACAGCGGCCTTTGTTTGTATCTATGAATGTTCGCATGTCCGATGTTCGTAAGTACAGTGGCGTCTGTATTTATTTATTCTCTGTGACACTGCCAGATTAATGATTGTAATATCTCATAAAAAAGCATGTTGAGGCTATTTCATTACAGAGGCTGTAATCCCAGAGTAACCTCGTCCCTGATCATCAGCTGGATTGGAGCCTTCGATTAAGCCAGGCAGCAGGGTGTACAAGGCGCATGACCTCATGCTAATTGTGTAAAGACATTCAAACACGTTAAATTATGTCAACCAACGTTGGGTCCGTTGCATTGGAATAGAAGGCATCTAAAGCCTGGGCTCCTCAACTGACTGTGTATCTGGGAAAATACAAATTGGAATCTACTACTCTGATATGATTATCAGAGTGTTTGGCTGATGTGAAAGCCTGGATGTCTACTAAATGTCTGTGCTTTAATGAGAAAAAAACTGAATTACTGCTGTTTCAGGCAAATGGTGATAAATGCTGAAATTATTATATGTCTAGTTTAGGCACTTATCTTCTGTGGCTAGAAACTTAGGGTTCTTCGTGGAGGATGAACTGAAGTTCGACGAGCAAATTAATTCTGTTGTCAAGCTGGGTTTTTTACACCTTCGACAATTATCAAAGATTAAGCCCACTTTATTGAGGAAGAAAAACTTGTACATGCTTTTAGTACCTGTAGACATGACTATTGTACTTCGTTATACTTTGGAATAGCTCAAAGCTTGGCGGGTGGGTTACAGCTGGTGCACAACGTTGCAGCTCGTTTGCTAACCAGGACTCACAAATATCAACACGTCACCCCGGTTTTACGGTCCTTGCATTGGCTTCCAGTACATTTTAGAAGTGAACTTAAGATCTTGCTTTTAACTTCTAAAGCTTTGCATAACTGTGCCCCTGCCTACATCATCTACAGCTAGACAATCCAACAAGAACCCTTAGGTCTGGTGATCAGTACCTTCTTAGAGTTCCAAAGGTTAGGCTGAAAACCTGGGGGCACAGTGCTTTTTCTGTTATACCTCATACATTCTGGAATGATTACCACTCCAAACTGGACAAGTCTCGTCTGTTTCAGGTTTTGAAACACACCTTAAAGTGTTGCATTACATTTACATCATTTATTGCTGTTTATGGTTCCTCCATTTTTATCTCATTTGCATTGTTCTTGTTAGTAATTTATTTAATATGCAAATTATAATGTTCATTTTAAAATATGTTTTTGTTCTGTTTTACTTCAATTTCTTGTTTGTGCTTGTAATTGTATTAGTGTCATTGTTACCATTGTGAAGCACTTTTGGTAAATGTGTTATATAAATAAAAAAACTGACGCTGACATTGGGTTTACAGTGTGGGTTTAAAGTTGTTGTGCACGCACACACACACACACACACACACACACCTAGTGGATGTTCAAGAAGACAATGTCAAGGTACAAATCTAACTCTTTTCCACAATGCTTACCCTCTATTACCTTGCCGATAAAGTGTCAGGCCTGCACTGTGGCATGAGGTGACCGCACTGACTGATCTGAGCAAACAGCAAGTCAGGAATGGGCCTCGGCACTGTCTGTGCTCCTCGAAACAAATGGAGCTGTTGAACAGAATCTGCATGCGCAGCACTTTTACTTTGTGGAGGGGGCGACAGAAGAAAAGCAGGGACGTGAAAGGGGGGAGCGGAAGGCCCTCGCGGTCCTGCCGCCCGCAGTCCTGCCGCCTGCGTCTGAGCGGGAGGCGTGTTTGACAGGAGCTGCCAGCTGCCTGCAGTTGCGTAATCAGTCTGCGGCTCTGATGATGCGGCCGGAGCCCTTAGTTGACTCACTGCTCGATGACGTCCAGGGGACGGACCAGCCAAGAGCGAGTGGGGGTGCTTCATTTTATCTTTCCCGGTGCATACCCTCTACCCCTCCTGCATCCACTGATACTGTTTATGCTTCGCGGGGGGGGGGGGGGATCACCTTGATTATTTTATTACACCATCCACGGAGTCACGGCAATGATCTAGAAACAAAACTGTAAATTTGCCTTTAGCAGAACTGTGTTTTATTTACAGCTTTGAATCTGCCATCAGAGCTTCCTGTCAGGCAGTTGTAGAAGGGCAGGGACATGTTTTAGGTTGTCATAGTCTTATAATTAATTTTGAATATGTGCTTGGTTGCTAAACGTTATACTAGGCCATGCAGTCTTTCTGTAAAATGTGTCCATTGTTACCTTGTTATCCAATTTATTTTATTTTTAAATTTGTATTTAGTTTTTTCCTGCCCTGTACTTTTTGAAATAGGAGAATACTGGACAAGTTTGTAGGTACATAGGTACGCGCATGCACGTGTGTGTGTGTGTGTGTATGTGTGTTATAATTAAAATGACACAAATTCCACCCCAGATGTGCAGCTGGTGTAATGGATGTGAAAGTGTTGCCATGTGAATCTCCTAGTAGTCAAGACAAGAATACGATTAGTACCCCAAACAAGGGGACTTGGGTCTTTAGCTCAGTGGGCTCATCATCTAGGCTGTGCAGACTGCAGCTTTAGAATCCTGGCCCCCTCCTGACACTACTACACCCCTCTCCAAGCTGAGTATGAAAACTATGTTAAGGTTACATACCAACATCATAGCTAATGGTGAAAAGCCTTTCTTTTATTGTCCACTTCGTAAATAATACTCCCAGGTTGGTATCCTTGCTGAAGTGGTGGGTGACATGAAAATACAAGCTTACATAACTTGACACAGGATAGTTCTGTATAAAATGTGAATGCATTAACTGGGTCTGTCGTGTAATATACGTAGAGATAATTAATATATCGGTCGCGTTTCCCATTTGTACTTTTCACACCCATTTCACATAACCTTGGACCCAGTGACATTGACACAGTCACGCTAGTTCCCCTTCCCCATATAAATAAAGTGAGTGAGGATGGAAAAATAAGGATAATGTAATTGAAATAAACTGACATACCATCTCAACCCAGTGCTTTACAGTAGGACAGTTTTTATCCCTTTTGCAATTAAAATATATATTATGTGAAGATAAATGATGATGCATTTGCATGGCTGTGACTCCTTTCATGTGACTCATACTTGAAAGCTACAGTAACATCATTTCTTTTGTAGTTTAGACTCCAGAGCTTTAGTCATTGTGCTGCTAGGTTACGTACATTGTTGGCTACCTATGACAGTATTCTTTCAGGGGTGTGGCTTTGGTGCTTGGACTTCACGTTCAATTTTTAAACATTAACCACATTCTTGAGTCTCCGCGCAGACTACTGCGTTTTTTACTCTACTGAGTAGAGTAAAGGATAATTAATGCTTTGGGCCTCTGGTGCTGAAGGTCTGACATTTCAGTGAATTAATAGCAAATGAAATCTGTAATACCTCCAGCTTAAGACCTAGAAATTTATTGTGAATGTAGGTTTTATGTGGATATTGGGGGGTGGTATTGGTTAGGGGTGTTTCTTCAACTCCTTAGGCATAAAACTCCAAAAACCAAGGTGTATGTACCACACAAATCCAAACCCTTGGATGCTGTTCAGCCCTGGAGAAAGAATTTCTCCTTTGCCAGCTTGAATGTTTTACTGTTATCTAGAACTGTATGGGACTAGTTTGAAGGATCTGATTACAATTGTTTAAAATGAGGTTTTTACATTTGAGTCAAAATTCCATACATGTTCTCATATATATACACCTATCCTCATGCTTTATGGTGAAAAAGAAGAGGTTCTGTGAGTAGGAAAAATTATAAAGTAAAAAAAGAAAGAAAAAAAAAACGAAACAGATGGCACTGTGGGTAGTAATTTGGCCTCGTGGCTCCGCGAATGTACATGTGCAACTTGCATGTTCGTGTTGTGTTCGTGACATTCTTCTGCGTGATTTGGTTTTGTCCTGTTCCTTAAAGGCAATTGGTTCTGCGCCGTTGATTTCAAACCACTCTTCGTGTGACTGGACCATGAAAAGAGTTAATATATGATAGCCCTGTGATGGATGAGTGAACAAAAAATCATAACTTTATCAAACAAAACGGTTATAAAAATTGATACAATGCAACGATGCAACTTTTTACTGTATAGTTTGCTTACATAACAGGTTAACTCTTACAATTCACTAAATGTTATCTGACCAGACTGATCAGAAATGACAAGGGATAATTTAGTAGGATGTACAGTATTCTGTAATGGTGGGGGTACTCAGTTGTATGTCCTTGATCTGAGAACATGTTGACAAATGTCTGAATGGCTCGGTTCAGAGTATTATTAGTACTGTTATCAAGCTCTCTGTTGCTATGACATTGTTGGCTACCTGTATTTGTTGTAGGCATACTATAGTTTTTTTTTTTTTTTTTTGACAGCCGAAGACGGTTACTCAGTCAACAATTTTATGTTTAAATGTGCATGCAAAACCACTGGATTCACTCATTCCGAGGTCTGTAAATGTTATCCAGCACAGTGGTACTCTGAATAAAACATAACACATGCATTTAAATTGTGGTATAAGTGGTGGCTTTTTGTCATAATGGGTGGAAAGCTTGTTTCTCAGGAGGGGTGCAGCTAACAGTGACTTAAGTAAACGGTAACGTTGGAGAGGAAAACGAGCACAGCAAACGGCACTCCCGCAGCTACATGGTCTGGTCCTGTAGCCCACGCACGCTCTATTCTATTGAATATATGTCAAAAAGGATTTGTAAATCATTGCATTTTGTTTTTGTTTACATTTTACAGAAGGTCCCAACTTTCGCAGAATAGAAGTTGTGTGTTTCATCTGTTAAAGTAATTTCTGTTGTACCCTGGAAAGTATTATATTAGTCCTGAGTATATTAATTTACAATGAATTGTATAAATTTCTACACTGACTGCCATTGACGTTTCTGCAAAGGAAACCCAGTTTGTAAAATCAGGATATTCTAGAGGAGTTTATAGTTATTGAAATGATCTGGGGCTAAGTCAAGTTTGTCTGGGGCTTGTCTGTTGCTTTGGTACCCCTCCTTGTCAAGGCAAAAAAAAATCGGGACTAGGCTCAAAATATACGGGGCTGAAGCCCCGAATGATCGGACCTAACGACACCGCTGGGATGTTCCATTTATGTTCGGTGAACATTAGTGCTGCAGCCCAAAACACCCAAAGCGCTTTGAGGCATGCTGTTGCGAAAGGCGCTATATAAAAATAAATTGAATTGAATTGAATTGAAAATGTGTGCTCCCAGTGTGGGTATGGCGATTTTTAAAACACCTCCAGGAGCAGATATATTGCCACATACTGGTTTTCATCCTGCTCTTTTTATTACATGTTAAAGCAGAATTTACAATTGGTTCATCTTAAAGACTGTTTAAAGGCAGCACCTCTTTTCATTCTTAATTGCATTTTTTTCTTAGTATTTCCATTGAAGGCCTTTGTGGGAATAAGTGCCCATGTCAGCCACTTGGTGGCTAAGTGGGTAACGCTGTTACCTCACACTGCCAGGGTTATGCGATTGAATTAGGAGCTGTGTGTGGGCAGTTGTGCGTAACCTTGCCTTCCAGGACAAAAATGACCCTGCAGACAATAAGTGGTTCATCAGTTAACTCTTCTTCCTCTTTCAGCTGCTCCCTTTAGGGGTCGCCACAGCGGATCATCTTTTTCCATACCAACCTGTTCTCTGCAGCTTCCTCTGTCACCCCAACCTCTTTCATATCCTCCCTCACTACGTCCAATATCCTCCCTCACTACGTCCAATATCCTCCCTCACTACGTCCAATATCCTCCCTTACTACGTCCATATCTTCCCTCACTACGTCCATATCCTCCCTCACTACATTCAATATCCTCCCTCACTACGTCCATATCCTCCCTCACTACGTCCATATCCTCCCTCACTACATCTAAGTGCTTTGTCAATGAACAAATGAATGAATGAAGTCAGACTCGTGTGAAGATGTGCTTCTAAATGAATGCTTGTTCTCGGTTTCTGTTATATGCCACCCCCCTATATACAAACCAAATGTGTCAGCAATTCAAACAGTGGAGAGTTTTTGTTTTTCTTTCTGAGGCTGAAACTCTACTTGATAGAGAAGCCCGTTCTGGAGAGGATGCCGTGCAGTAAAGATCAAGCTGAAATGCACGAAGTTGAAAGACCATCACATCACATTCGCTTTTCTATCTAGATGCAGATGCTTAGTGAGTCTGGAGAAGATGCCCCTAAAACACTATGAGACATTGTGTTGAAGGTAGATGTTACTGCAAAGGTGCGTTGCCAGTAACTGTTCCCCTCAAATGGCCAACAAGACCTGTATGAGTTCAGATGTCTGTTTGTACCACAGAGGTTACTGAGCTGTCTCCTGCGTGGGTTAGCGGTGTGGGTGCAGGATTGTGTTGGGGGGGCTAAAATGGCCTTTTAGCCCAGGGTGGGAGCTGCACAGACGGAGATGGTGGACTAAAAATATACACTGTTCTGCAGGCCCAAAAATCACAATCTTTGTGGCACACACAAAAAGGTCATCTCCTGGTCAGGCCTACAAATGTCAGGTCACATGACTCAAAAGCCTGCAAGGGCAAGCCCCGAGCTCAGACAAACTGCAGCCCTACAAAGGGTACTTTCTTTGTGGACAGAGTAACCGCTGAAATCCTGGCAGCATTTATGGCCTACTACTCATTCTGATCAAAATTTCAACATACAGACCAGTCCTGCTGCTGGGAACCTATAGCAACAGCATCATGTGACCTCAGATGTCACACCCAGAGAGTACAGACTGTGATTTATAGGTTTCCATGCACAGCAATCTCTGGTTTGTAGATTTTACTTATTTATTTGTCAGACTGAGAGTATGCAAGTTTTTTATGAATTCCCTCTAGATAAACAGTGTACACTGTACTGTAAAATGGATAAACCACTTGAGAAAAGTGCATGTTAAAAGATACGTCCACTATCACCAATGTGCAATGGAAATCCTCCTTCCTCTGCAGGACTGAGGTGACGCGAGGAAAGGCCGCCTATTAGCGGTTGAGTTACAGCTTTCTTTCAATAGCACAAAAGCAGGCACTGTCTCTGCTTCACATAGATCATGAATAAATAAAGCAGCGATATAACTCTTAGCCGCTTCTTGTCGGCCGTGACTCGTTAGTAATAACCGCGATGCCAGCTACTGGCCCCAACTGAAACGGTGGAAGTTATTTCGTCGCATCAGCTTGCTGAGCTGTTCAGCTCGTAAGTATTGAACTGATTTGGATGCCAAGTACTACCGTGCAATGTCCAACGTTCAGCCTATAGGGGGTAGCAAAGCAGCGAGTGAAAAAGAACGGGTTGGTGTGGCCATTAAGCATTCGGAAATGCGTGTGTGTGTGTGTGTGTGTGTGTGTGTGTGTGTGTATGGGCTTTACTGGAGCCTCCGAGTTTTCCAACCAAACAGAGTATTTCAGTCTCACCCACATTGTAGTGTTGTGAATAAACGAGAAACGAGTTTCTCTTGTGTTCTAGGTGACAGTAACATCACGTAGTCTAAATTTCAGAATATGTACTTGTTACGCCAGTAAATAACAACAAGCAATTTAAGATATACAGGGAGATGTAGAAGGGTTCCCCACACAAGTGGCTAATTACAACAATTTACAGACATTAACATTAGCTGTTTAACTACAAGCAGTAGGAGCTCATTTGTGAGAGATGACTTCACTGTTCCTGGGTTTTTTTCTTGAAAGCCATCCATTGACCACCTGTTTTCTAAGCTACCGTCTGCTGATGTTTTGAGTGTTGACTCCCATCTTTTTTCTTGCAACAGAATGGTTCTTAAGGAAAAGTTACTTTGCAGATTACTGGAAGGGGTTCCATAATTCTGTGCATGTCTGCCTATCATTTACTGGGTGCTTGTGGTTGACTTGTTCTGGAGGGTGCATTCATGATGAAACCTCGTCAATGGGAATTTTTATTTTGTACTAATATACTATTATAAATGTGTGTGTAGACAGCAACTGCTCTATGCTTCCGTGATATCTGTGTATCCGTGTCTACGCATCAGCATACACCTGTTCAAAACTGCATATGTGTATATGCACTCGTTAGTTTGTTACCTTCTGCAACTGTACGTGACAGTGGGTCTGTATCCATATATATAAGTCGTTAAATCGTAAGCATGAAAAATCAGATTTTTTTCTCATGCTTTTATTGTGAAGTGTTTTATATATGTAAACTGTCTCTGGTGAAGTACTAACTGCTGTAAAATTGGCTTATTCGTAGTGCCACGGTAGACCAAGTATCTAGGACATAAATCAGTTTATTTTTAAATGATGCAACATACTATTTGGAGAAATGTAACTGCTGAAAGTAAAAGTAACTTAATTTCATAAATGCATGAAAATTATTATGCGTTTAGTTTCTGTCTGCAGAACGTCTGCTTTGAATATTCATTGGCCGGGTTGGTTAAAAGTGTCGACTTTTGACTGGTATCAGTACTGGATGCTTGGCTGTAATGCTGAAAAAGACACTGAAGGGATCCTGATATTTATCTATTTTGTTCGTTTTTGTCCTTTTTTGTCGCAGCTTCTGCTACTAAAAGGTGTTACGCCACATAATGCTGACCACGTTCTGCGTCTAGATGAGAGACAGACCTTCAAGCAAGACGTTGTGACCCTTAGCCAGGAGACGTGTCAGTACGAATTACCGGTGAGTGTGAGGATGCTCTGAGAGTAAAATCAATGGAACTAGCATACTTCAAGGGTCAAGAGTCCACTGTAGCTAATAGCTGTTCTGTTGCTGCTCAATGGCTTTTTTATTTTTTCGCCCTTTTGTTGGTCTGGTTGCCTGATGTGTCAGCATGTTTTGTTTGGTTTGATCAAAGAAGGCAATGGTTTGTCAAATTCTCATGATTATGTTGATGAGAATTTGAACATTGCCTGAGGGACCTACTGTTACTTACTGCTGAGTTCTGATGGACATGTAATTGCCCTTTGACCCTACTGTTGCCCCACCCACTCCCAGCTGATTTTATCATTGGCTGAAAGGTAGGCTGGCGAAGTCTCTGAGTGGTAGCCGTGCTTATTTATTGTCCTGCCCTCTGAACTACGTTCTGTACAGCAAGCAAAAAGCCTTTTTCAAAGGGCCATTTGAAAAACAGAGCTACATTAAACATGGATAAAATATTGCAATTTACATTCCTTATCCTTTTAACTGTTTACCTAAATTTTACAAGATATGTAGTTCTTTCTTAAAATTGTTATTTTAAACTGTGGATTTTTCTTTGTAAAAAACAGTTTTCTTAGCATTACTAAAAATGTGGTACAACCATATGAATGGGCTCAAAACTTAGTGACTGATGTAGTCTGAAGCAGCCTGAAGTTGTGCCCTTTCACCTGCTGGTTGCTAGGAGACAGCCACTCGAAGTCTTCTAACTCCCATGTCAATAAGCAAGGTTATTTTTCTGCAGTGGGAAGTCAGTAGAGAGACAGGGAATAGGGAGGTGGGGTGGAGTTTAATGCTGTGCCTACCTAAAGTAGTACTACAATCTTTTAGATAGGGAATGGAGGGTTGTTGTGACAACAACAATTATGGGTTTGATCTCATGAGGAGGGGAATGCAGTATTGAAAACAAACTGATAGAATGCGTTGGTGGGTGTCTGGTGTGTGTGTGTGTGTGTGTGTGATAACACTTCTCTGCTATAAATCTTCACCTGAAATGAGTTTAAATATGAACTGGTAATTATAAAGTTACACTGTGTAACTCTTGTCATTAGGTGAGTATATTAGAACATTCAGTAGTCCCTAATTATCAATAACATCAAGTGTTGTGTGTGTGTGTGTGTGAGAGAGAGAGAGAGAGAGAGAGAGAGAGAGAGAGAGAGAGAGAGAGAGAGAGTTACTACCAGCTAAACGAAGGTAACATTTAGTATTCCAGTTTGAATTGCTAAATGCATATACTGTACAGTATTTACGTGTATGAAATGTACACAGGTAGTCGAGTTAACTGTTGGGGGCGCTATTATTCGATTACTGAAACGGAAAACGACAGCAAATATTGTGCCCAAGATCTGTAATGTTAAATCTTCCTTCCACAATTCAACCACTACGGTGGTTAATCATATGTGACTAAAGCGTGAAAAAGACAAACGCAAGCAACTGGCTGCAACCGCGTTTACTAAACGCAAATTGAACTATTTCAAAACTGATTGCAAACATGACAGCGAAGGGCATGCTGCTCGTTCCCATGAACATGTGGACCTGCTGACTTTCTTACGTATATGATCTAATGTCTTATTTCCAGGCTAAAAATGCAAGCAGGTGAGCTACTAGAGTTTTTACATATGTAGGGCAAGTTGCTTTTTGTAAAGTACAACTGAATAGTGATCAGATGTTTTTTTTTTCTATTTGTACAGCCAGTTATAAATAGAATTTAAACATTTTGTTCATTTGATAACCTTGGTCCACGATTCACTGCAGCACTTAGTCTTTATATTGCTTACGTGTTGCGCCTTAGCCCGTGCTGACATTAAGTACATTTTTTTAATGTACGGTTAAATCCATGTTTAAGTTCTGACGCGTATTTGTTTAAATTCTCAAATAACATTACGTTAACGAAATGCGTGTAAGCCATGCACATGTGCGCTGGCTTGGTTGTGAAACAGCACGTTTTCATTGTTTTTGAATATTTGCGCTTATGGGAATAATGTCGTCACAGCGCACGTGACGTCCCTGCCATGAAGGTTCTTTCTTAAAGCGAGCTGACGAAGCTTGTAGTTCATGCATTGGCAGATAAAGGCTGAGCAACTTGATTGCTGTCACGTCGTTTCAGGTCACGTTGATGTGCTGCAGCCTGGGTACGCGGTTCCTTTTGCTTTGCCTCCAGCGTGAGGCACCTCCTCCTCCTCCTCCTCCTCCTCGTGCCACGAGAAGCTCTACCTGCTTGAAGCATGTTTGCAAGGATGGAGATCTGCACAGAACCGCAGGAGCTACTTGTTTAATCGACGGGCGTCTCTGCATGCTCACGCACACCGTGGAGATCGATCATCAGCCAGGAGAAGAGGAGGAGGAGGAAGATGAAGCAGCACTCCTATCCATCTCCACCCATGGGCCGCCTACGGCTGTGTGGATGGCTGTTGAATAGACAGAGGGATGGACGTGGCGTTTGAGGCCTGGGAGTCCTCACTGCAGGTTGTGGGGCTCTAATTTACAATTCCAAGTCTGCCTTTGGAAAAGGGACAGACATGTAAAAATTGCGAGAAAAAAGTCATAGCGCTGTCTAGTCGCGCGAAGAATATTTTTGGCGCATGTGTTTTGCGCTTCTTGATTAATTGGTGTTGGCACCGATAACGTAAATAACATTGTGCGCTATCTGACTGTCTTACTACTCCAGCAGTTATTACCGTAGTACTTTTGCTAATTAAATAATGTTCCCACAGTTTTTTTCCTGGGAAGAATATCCGTTATATTCGAATAGCAGTCGTCATTATCTGCGCATACAGAGTGTGTCTGTAGTTTAGATATATTCAGAGTGATGGCTTCCCTTAGGCAAATGTTAGACTCTCAGCCAGATCTTGAAATAATCTGCAAATAATGTGACGCCCTATGGGGACGTTCAGTCTGTCTTTTTTCTGCACTGCGCTAAAACTACATTATATGCTCGGCGAGGAACTAGGCCGTTTTGAAGGAATTCACCGAGGTGCCAACTTTAACTGAGTACATCAGACGAGCGTTTACATTGCAGCTTACAGGCATCGTCTGAGCATGTGAGAACAGATGTGCCTCACTGGCAGAGGGGGCGGGGGGGGCGTGACAGTTTGCTTGTGTTTTGAGGGGGGTGGGTCAGTTCTGACTGCCTCTGTCCTATCGTTTTCATTATGGGGGAGAAAAGGGGGCCTGTGGATTCATGGCAGTTAATATTTCTGTTTACAAATACAAATTGCTTTTTAATATACGGTAATTTTTTTTCCCTGACGTCTGCCCTGAGTTTGTTCTGGCTCGAATCTGCATGACCTCAGCTGCTCCATAACTGCTGTGCCATGTAAGTTGCCATCATGACAAAACCCAGCTTTCCTCTTTGCAGGTACATGCTTGTTTACGTGTGTGTGTGTGTGTGTGTGAGATGTAGTCTGTATTCACTACACCAAATTCAACTTTTTATCCCAAAAAAAAACTGAGTTGTAATGTAGCAGTGTTGAAATATTTACATTTTTTGTGGATACTTAATGTAGCTTATAATATTAGTTATACACTTCTAACATAGTGGTCTCACTTGTGTCTTATGGAAAGTGCCTGGGTCTGTTATTAATATAACTGCATGAGATGCGAGTACGCCTGCATCCGCACTTGTGTGTGGGTGTGTTTAGCGACTAACTTTAGCAGCCTATTGGCTCAATAGGTAGAATGTCAGGCTGGGATGCGGAAGTCTCCCTGTTCGAATCCCAGCCCACCCAGGTGTGTCCTTGAGCAAGACAATCAGCACTAGCTCCCCAGGTGACGTGTGGCTGGCTGCCCACTGCTTCATCCAGGGGGATGGGCTAGATGCAGAGAAGTAATTTCCCTCTGGGATTATTAAAGTACTGTGCTATAAAATTGTGTTTAAATATTAATTAGGGGGAAGGTGAAAGTCTAAATGAGAGAGATTTTATTTACTTAAGGAATGAGAATTTTTTATCGACTGTAGTTACTGATGTAGAAATGGTGAGTTTCAGCAAGTGAACAGACCAGTTTGGGACCTGGCCACTAACGTATAATAAATACGAGCAATCTTAAAGAATTAGGTCTGCTCAGTGACTACCTGCCCCACCTTGGAGGTTTATTGTAAGAGTGCCTCACTTATCTGTACTATACATTGTCAGGGTAGCATGTGACGCTGGGCTAACATCATCACATGCATGCCAGTGTTCCCACCGGGTTGACATCACTGTCACACACACCCCCCCCCCCGTCCGCCGGACTGACGGGGCCTGCGTTCCCACCAGACTGAGCCTCTGCTGGTTATTGATTCTGCCTGTTGTATGCTGGCTGTCCCTGTTACACATGTACAGAGAACTTTGCCCAGAATCATCCTTTTGCATCTTGAACAGCTAATGGGATGCTGGTGTGCTTACAATACATCCCATAAAAACTATTCTCCTGAACTACCTGCTGGTGTTTGTCATTAAATCACGCATATCAGCGTAAACACAACGTAACGATATGATCATGTCAGAATTAGTTTTTTTATTTTAGTAGTATTTAATAGTCAATGAAATGCATCTTACTGTGTAATAGCTGTGTGGTAAACTGCGATGTTACACTTTGCTATGTCCTTAAACAAGTGAAATGTTCTTATTATGGTATTT
The DNA here is from genome assembly GCA_025773905.1 of Chitala chitala. Classification (NCBI taxonomy): domain Eukaryota; kingdom Metazoa; phylum Chordata; class Actinopteri; order Osteoglossiformes; family Notopteridae; genus Chitala; species Chitala chitala. The sequence continues at coordinate 16,395 of JABJVR010004728.1, forward strand.
AAAGGGGAGTTTGATACCTGGTGGCTAAAGCATGATGTCAGCTGTCAGCTATAGGAGAATCTCATTCCAACCTTTTATAATGCAGGGGTCGTACATGCTTTCTCTCTCTCACATGCACACATGCCAGCGACAGTCATGCCAGTAATTAGAGTTGCTAATGTGAAAGGCAGCTTCATATGGCGCTCTTACATAACTGTGAATCTGTGTTTTTGCTAATAAAAGCAGAGGAATTGGATGAAAATGACTGAGGTTTCAGTGTTTCTAGTTTCTAACATGTGCTCACTCTTGATGAAATAACACACTCTCCAAACACATACGTCATCAGTAATGACCACCTCCATGGTGTAACAGTTGAACAAGTGGCAGAGGAAGCATCTGGACCTTTCTCATTGGGACTAGGCCTTTGTTTACATTATTCTCCTGTACCTTATAACAGATTTAGGCCTGTGTAGAACATGTCCCCCCCCCGATAGTTTTTGGTATTCTGGTAGTCCACTGGTGTAGTGCCTTGACTTCCTTAACAACTTATGCTACAAAACATGTGATTTATATTTTTATATATATATATATATATATATATGTGTAGTTTTAGGCAGGGAGCGTTTCGGCTTACATAAAGCATTGTCCATCTGATATTTATTACTGTGTGTTAACGTAACATTTGCCAAAGTCTCAGTTTTCCATTCAAATCTCACTACAGGTTTAGCCTGAACAGCCTGAAATTAACAAGTGAACAAGTACACCGAAGACCAACACTTCACTAGGGAGTGGACTGAAGTAGCATCAGCGTGTCTTCAGGATGTTTGAGGAGTCTGTCTGGATTGTCCTGGGCCTTGACGTTGAACTCATTACGTTTGTATGGAGTGAATAACTAGCTGAAATATAGGTGAAGAAATTTCTTAGTAAGTCTAAACATTATACTGCTTACAGCCCTTACCACTGGAGCTGTGTATCTTGCAAGCTGGAGATTTTATCTGTAACTCAATATCCAAGCCCTCGTCTGACACCGTACCAGCCCAGGTCAGTCTGGGAAGTCTGCCAACGAGCCCAGCCGAGCCCATCTGTGACGGTGCTGCCCCGCAGCGGTACCGGACGGACTCGCCAGCTGAACTCTGGGCTGGCAGTAGCCCTTCCCTTTATGCCAAGCCCACCCTCCCCGTACACACACGCACGCACGCAAGTGCGCGCACACCAGCGTACACACACACTCACAAACCCCCTTGTGGTTGTAACAAATCGGATTAAGTAATTAGTGTGACACCTGGTGTGCCTCAGCAATTGGTACTGTTGGATTCTGGAATGTTCCATGCAGCGTCCGTCTGGACTGGTGCAGGGTGGGACTTTTTGTGGGTCGTGGCGTGTCCCTGGAAACGTGACCCATGCAAGGGCCTGTTTTTTACCTGTGCGGGCCTGCACCTTAGTAATTGCTGACTGCTTAGCGTGAGTCTACATGTTATGCAGATAGACACAAGTGAGGTATTTATTCCTGTTCTGTTTTGAATGACCTCACATTTGGAGAGATGAACTCAGCGGTCAATTCACAGTGACTGCATTTCTAATTATGTGTTTAAATTAAATATTACACCTTCTGTCCTGGATGTGATGGTAATTTGGAAACACTGGCAAACATAAAGAAGGGAAAAATTACCCTGCAAATGGTAACATCAACACTGTATCTGCCAAGCGCACATGTAGGATTTCCCATTAACCTGTATCGTGTAATTATCAGAAATATTTGACCATGCAATTTCAATTACTGATTATTAGTCTGTGCTCATTGCAATATGAACATATTAATAATGTTCATATTTTTATTTGAGGAGCAACAATATTGCTTTATAAATGAGGTATAAAGCATTAAAAGTACATCTGAGCTTAAATAAGGAAATGGCCACATACCCACACTGGAGTACACACATTTAAATGTGGCGCAGCCCTGCAGAAAAGAAACAAAGAGGATGGTTTCCATGCAATCCCACACATGGTGTACACTCTGCATTGCTCTATGCACCAGTCTGCTCTCCATGGAAACGATGCAGTCCATTGTGTCATTGCAAACGCCCAGTGCCGTTTGCTAACACCTTACTGGTCTGCGGCCTGCGCAGCTGAAGGCAGACCTAAAATGGCAGTGCATTGTCTGTCTGTCGTAGGACGATGGTGATTTGTTAAAAAGGCGTTTACAAAGCTCCGCTACAGCCTCTCTGGGGTTTATCAAACAGCCACAAGATTGCCTCTCTGACATTTAAAAACCCTCCCCTTGTAATTTTCCAATTTTTTAAAAGTGTCAGCCCCCCCCCCCAATGTATCCAAAAACTATTAAACTCCTGAGTGGACAATTGGGAGCTTGTGAACCTCGTGTAGATTTTTTAGTGACTTTGGATCCCACTTTTTCCACCGATGTTGCAGGGCTACATAATTCAGCTGGAGGTAGCTACGCTGCTTCATGAAACCACAGATGTAGGCAAATATATGTAGAAGATCCAGGGCAAGGATAAAGTTCAGGGAGTCATGTGACACTGAGAAGACAGGGCTGGACACTGAGAAATGGGAAGGTTTATCGTGGATGAAGCACAGATCTGTATAAACAGGAGATGTGTACAAAAAAAGAATGAAAAGAAGACAAATGGACAAATTAATCTTCATAACAGCAGGTTCAGGAAGGACGAACAATGATAGGAATATGGGGTTATCAGTGCATGGACCTCTCAAGTCCAAGTACTGAAAAAGTTAAAAGATAGAAGTATGTAAGTTAAAGTAGGAAGTGAAAGATGAGTGAAACCTCCCTGACCTGTTAATGACAAGTGGACTTTCCAAACAAGGAAGCTGGTGTGAAGAGTTACCTCAGCCCCCATGCTTCCCCAAATAGACCCTACAGGACAGGCTTGTTTTTCAGGCGACAGTGGGGATCTGAGTTGAGGAGTTCGTCTACCTGGAAACTGTGGGCTGCAGCAGGGGGCTCCCTCTCACACCCCTCATCAAACAGACGCGGCCTTCAATAATGCAGTTCGTTTTAACAAGCTCGTAAAATGTTCATGTAATTTTCATAAGGCTGTTAGGCGGGTGACGGATTCCGGGGCTCGTGGGGGCTCAGGCTTGGCCTGTCCCTCCGAGGCCCTTTAGAAATGCGTGAGGTTACAGCAGGGGAGGGAATCTGAAGCCCAGTTCTGAGCCTCAACGCCGCCAGTAAAGCGCAGTGCTAGGGCTTGCCAGACTGGATCACCGCTAACTGGGTAACTGATAGCACTCGTTACTTGTGCTCCGTGCTTCATCCATAATGCACAGGCCTACTGGCCCAGAACACAGCGCACAGGAGCACATCTGGGATTCGGGAACAGACGTGTGAAGTGGAGCTCCTCACGCTGTAATTATGTGCGTGTAATGTTGTCTAGTGGTCGTTGAAGGCCAATACGGTTTATCTGCAGAGTCTCTGTACATCTGTAATGTGAAAAAAGCAGGGTTCAAACACGAATGTAAATGCATCCATATAAAGATGAACAGGGAGGATGGTGCTTCAATGGGTAGTATTCTACCCTGACCCCCCCCCCCAGCCCTGTCGGTGTGAAGCTGGTACTTTATTAGTCACTCTAATTACCCCTGCTGTAAAGTGTCCTGTGTTAAGTTGCCACCATGGCTTTGTGCCTTGTCTTATCTTGAACAGAATCCCCCGTCATTCTAAATGGGATTAAGGTGGAAGATGCTAAAACAATAAACACTAATAATGCAAAGGCAAGCAGTTGTGTTAATTTGCACACATACAGAGACATGTATGTGCATGTAATAGGTTAGGGAGGTCAGCCTTTCTGAATACAGACATGCATCATAATGCGTGTTTAACATCTACAAGTCACATGGCACAGAGATGGCACTTTTATTTCTTTGCATTAGGTGCGTGTATTTGCGTCGCATCACCAGATCCTGCTTCTTCAGCTCAGCACACGTGACGCACAACGTGTTGCTGACAATTGGGCACATAGGCTAAGATGCTGTGTTAAAGCCCCCCCCCCCAAAATCAAATTATCGTCCATAAGCAGATTCTCCTCATATCAGGTCAAATGGCATTGGTGGCCTCTTCACCTGTTAGATGAGCTTCAGATGCTCTTAATACTCTGTACTGCCATTTTTGGGGTCAGAGGCGAAGCCTCGGGTCAGAAGTGCACACGGGTCTAGAGGAGTCTGGTGTTCCAGTCAGGGAACATGACAGGGACGGATCTGCCTGGGTCATCAGTGTGCTTCATCAACTTTGTTATCAGTTCATTATTCCCATACTTGCTTCTTTTGTTATCAATCCAAGGCATGGAAGCAGCACGTGGAAATGTCTTGGTTTTTAAGGTAGAAGAGATGGAGTAGCCGCTATGACATGGAGCTGAGGTGGATGCAGAAGCGTTCTGTATAAAGCTTTCTCTTTTTCTGTGGTCCGTATTTGCTTTCATAAGATTGGTTTACTTTGTTAGCATCACACCAAGTGACTGGATTAGTTCAGTTGTTTTTTTTTTTGTGTAGGAGATCCATTCTCCTTTTTTGATCTGTGGCTTAATGGACCAGACATCAGCGATGTTTAGTCTGCAGCAGAGATGTACCAAAATCGTCTGTCTGCTAGAAACATAAAAGCTTTGGATGGCTTGGCCGAACGCATCAGAACTCAGCTCTGCCTACACCCCCCCACCCCCGGTTGCCACCATATTGTGTGTTTTTTTTTCCTGTTTTTTTTTTTTTTCTAAATTTGCTGCCACTTTTACAGGCAATAAGATGAGTCACAGCAAATTGAATTGTCAGTTTGGACCAGTCACTTGACGCCTCCGAGAAAACTGATTTCTGAGCAGCGGGGAAGGATGCAAGCTTAGCACTCAGGGAGGAAGAGGAAAAACACCCTCCCCCCTTATAGGGAGACAGAGACGGGACTGTGCTGCCCTTGTATTGCCCTAGTGAGTGCAAGGTCAGGCTTATATCAGTACACTTTCTCTGTGAAAAACGTTACTGATGCTTGCCCTTTATTTCTATTATTTATCAATAATATAAAGAGTTTTATCCCTAGTTTTTTCCACTAGTTTTTTGCATAATTCTGCCCTATTACCCATTTATCTTTACAATAGAAATATAGGTTAAGTACCGTGCTCAGCGAAGCCTTCCGGCTGGGCGCTTGGCACAGTCTTCGGTTATGTTCTTTAGTTGCCTGAGTTATGGCCTTGGCTTGTGGAAAGAAAGAAAAAAAACCCCAAAAGCAGTTGTCAGCTTTATAGAGCTCGATCATTGTTTTATCTGTCTGTTTGCTGTGGGGATACCGCTGTATTGTTGGAGACTGAGCGGTGAGCGCCGGACTGTAATTTGATCGACACGACTTGGATGGCGGGTTGTGGACTTGACGTGAACTTCGGCGTCAGGTTACCGACTTCAGCGGCTGCCGCAGCTCAGTGCCCCGCTTGCCCACTCTGTCCCGGGGCTCCTTTCTGTCCAGGTTCCCATTCGAGCTTTGCACACCCAGACGGCAGGTGGAACGTTCAGGAAAGGCCTGCAGTATGAGGGAGGTAGTAAGCCAGCCGTGTGCCGTGTGTATGTGGGAGAAGGTAGGTACACAGTGTGTGACATTGATGTAATCATTTGTTGTGTAGTGTTTTATATATATATATATATATTTTTTTTTTTTTTTTTGCTAAAACATTATTGATGCTCAAAACATTTCCTCATGATATTTCTTCTGGGTGTTTAAGTTTTCTCCCATGGTCTGAAGATGTTATCTGTTTGCTGTGATCTGTGGTGGACGATTATCCAGTCCAGACTGTACAGTGCCTCGTGTCCCAGCTCTCAAAGCCTGACTTCTTTCCTTCTGCTGATCATAACTGGAAAACTGCGTTGGACAACTGGATAAATCCCTGTTTTCCATGTCACAGAAGGAGGTGTGGTCTGAGGGTCTGGAGTTCATGTCAGATGCATATTGTTCAGTGTACAGGAGTGGATGTTCAGATTTCCAGGCTTACTGGTGAATACCTAATGAGCAGTGTAATCACAGCAGAAAAACACAGCAGAAAAACACTACGTTTCCAAGACATTGGTTAAATGCTTGAAGTTGTTCTTTGTATGTGCTTGTCTGTACAAGCAGAGAGGACAATATGCTTGTTAAACAGCTTCACTTGTGAACAAACGGTCAGTAGTTCAGTTCCCAGGATGGGAATTACTGATTGTCTTAAACTGCACTACGTTGTGTAATGAGGGTGAAGAGCAATGTAGGAGAATGTGTCAGACGGGGATCTCGTGGGGCATGTTCTTGATACAGTAAAAGAACCCTCTCCAAGCAGATTCATTTAAAGAGATCTCTTGTGGCGTCTACCGCCCCGCTCAAGTGGTAAGGCTTTTACATAACGTTGCGCTGGTGTACATTTAACTCTCTGCCTCCAACACTGCCGTCTTTCCCTGGGCCTGCCCGGCTCGTCCCTCAGTGTAAAATTTCTCGTTTAGTCGGCGAGTCGCCGGCGTGGTTGTTATCGCCCGCCGCTCTGGAGAGGTGTCCTGAGTTCTGCTCCAGTCTGCCACGAGGCCCCAGCACCCCCTTAATCTTCTCCTTCTTGTGATGACTCATGCTTTTCTCCATCCATTGGCAGGAGAGGGAGAGAGTGAGGGAGAGAGATAAAGGATGAAAGCCGAAGGGAGAGTGCAAAGTTGGAAAAGCTGAAAAAGGTGGAGAGAGAAGATAAATGTGTGAAGCTCCAACCCCCGTCTAGCAGATTGTCCTGTGTAACGGACGCTATGTTTCGCCTGCTCTTACCATGTATCTGTTTACCTCCCTGGAAAGGAAGATATCACACGCAGGTTGCCTTCAAAACGTAGCGGACAACGCAGTTACCCTCAGGTAGCATCTCTGCTTGTTGAATGACACCAATGCATTTGTTTCAGTGCTACCATGAAATTTGTGTTTGCAAATAATAAAACGGGCTATTCAAAGTATGTGCATACCTGTATGTCTGCATGTCTGCATATGTACGTTTGCTCATATGTCTGTGTGTGTTTCCTGGGATATACCCATGGTACACTAGTACCTTCATGTATTTGAGTTTTTAAAGTCCCGCCTCAGCATTGTGATTGGTCCATGAAGGCATGAGTGACATGCCTCAATTTTGTCATATCAACATGAATTTAGCTGTCAGTGATCACATGAAGTGTAGAAACTGCATTCCAGTTATGTTTTTGGTCTTGTTCATTATAACTGAATCAGCATTTTACTTGATTATTTGCAATATATCAAGTTCAGATATGTTGAACAAAGCTGTCAATCAGTGTTTATGTGATGTCACCAGGTATGCTTGGAAACGCTTTGATACTTCATAACCCCCATGGGCACTTGACTGCGTACTTGTGACAGCAGCCTTAGTGGCTAGATTCCAGACTTGCTGTGTTTAATTCGTCTGTTTTTATACCAACACCTACTCAGAAACAAGCTGTTTTGTTTGTTGTTGCGTTTGAATCCAAGGCTCGACAGGTGTCAGCGTAAACGCTGCACTTGGGTTTGTCACATGCCTCTCTGTTGAGCAGTGCGTTAGTTGAAAGCGGTTAGTTTAAATGACTCATGCAGTTATACGCTCAGTAATGTCCGGGCTTGAAGCAGAGCCTCCGTTATAGCAAAAAAAAAAAAAAAAAAAAGCCGTCAAGACAGTCAAAATGACGGGGATGTAGGAGTGACCGTCAATGGCAACCAGTTTTAGTGTGACTTCCTGTGCTGCTTTTGAAGTTGTCTTAACATGAAATGCTTCATATGTCGTGATGAGATCTGCCGGCGCGGCTTGGAGCGTGTGCATTGACCTTTTGACCTCCGGCCTTCCTGACACGTGGCGTGATGCGATGTGACCCCTTCCGCCGCCGACGCGTGGCTGCACGTTTGAGACCGCCTGTGAGCCGCGACCCCGGCCCGTTCGGCGGCCCTTTCCTCACAAACTTTGGCCTATTCTTAGTGGTTGTGTCAAAACGGTGCCACCTCACCCCATGTGCACCCTAAAATAACTCGCCTTAGCCTGCAGTGAGAGCCACTTTCTGCCCAGCTGCGAATGACGTTCCGCCCGATCACGCGAAACCCGTGACTTTCACGTGCACACATCTCGCATGTTTTTCCTAGCTTTTCCATTCCGACACCCTTGGGTTTTGTGTTCGCTGCACCACTGGACTAGCTATGCACATGCTGAGACACCTGTCACTTTCCTGTGAGGAGCTGCAGAACCGTGGGACAGGTAGCTGTACCTATACAGAGATTTTGCTGACTCTACTGTGAGTCATTGGCCCTCACTGTGTCTCCGAAACATTAAGTAGATTCCCAGGAGAGATGCAACAATTCAGCAAAAAAAAAAACCAGTTTGGAATCCACAGTTCGCCGAACGTAGCGGAACCGCGGACACGACTAATAATTCCAGTCACTGTGATCTATGCTTTAAAACCTTTGTTTACACCAGTTAACTTATCTGCAGAAATATACATAAACGCATTTTGTGTGCGGATGTCACCACCACCATGTCAGAGATGCAGCCAATCAACAGCTACTTAATACCTTGCAAATCATGTCCTGTTTGATAAGGAAAACTCAAACGTGGTGATCAGTGGCGGTGACAAGGTGGAGTTACAGAACGCCCAACACGTAACTTATAAAGAAAATACATTTACAAAATATATTTGAAATTGAGCTGTTTTTTTAAAATTAATAAACTGAATACACACACTGAATTGAGATGATATTTCCTAAACTGCGATACAACCCCAACTGAAAGACGACTGGACCCTAATGCCCAGTGTTACTGAGGTTATAAACAGACTAGTGGCAGCGCAGAGTTCATACATTCTTTAGTATTGCAGACATTAATATAACCTCAGAATCTACAGTATCAGCATTTCCAATATGAATTGCCATACATACACTGCAAACATTCACTTCTACGCTGTCTATAGCCATTTTATGGAAGTTTTATGGAGAAGGAGTAAAATATGAAATGAAGATAACCTTATCAAGGTTGACTGTTTTATGGGATGTTGCAGAAGGTTTGAATTTATTGAATGCTATTAATTTTCACATGATTATCTTCTTTTTCAGCTCTTGGTTTCTTCAGTGTTTTGTATGTCATCCCACAGCGGGACACGGTGAGACAGCATCAGTCTCTGCATGTACAACACAGTCAGTTCTTTTGCAAGGGGTGGGAGCGAATATTTTGGCTGCTCTTTGAATCTGATCAAGCTGTTAATTAAGTGGCTTGGCATTTGCACAACTTCAGTGTAGTTTTTGTGTATCTGTTGTGAAAGTTTGAAGCTGGAAACGTGGTGTAAAGGTACAAAATCGTGATCTTGTGGTGGGACTTCAGGGGCAGCCGCTTGGCTCCTGTGGGAGGCTGAGGCAAAGCTGGGGTGAAGTTGGGGTGAGGTCAGGGTGAGGATGGAGGCTCGCAGCTCAAAGAGGTGATGGAGTTTCGGCGACAGCTGGGGAGCTGTGGGAGAGAGGTGGGATCTTTGTGGGACTGCTTCAGGGCGATGAGAACAATTGATTTTATGATTACATAGTGGTCATAGCAGGTGGAAACAGATAGGTGTTTGTGTGTGTGTGTGTGTGTGTGTGTGTGTGTGTGTGTGTGGTAGGGAAGTGGGGCAAATGAATGGGCACTTTCTGACATTGGACTGACTTGGATTTGGGGCTGGGAGCCCTGGTGTAATAGACCCCCCCCCCCCCTCACACACACACACACACAATTAACTGAGCAAGCTTAGGCTGGCATAAAAGCACAAAACAAAACATTGGCCCTCAGCTGACATTGTCCTGCTCTGTGTTCTGTAGTCGTACATTTCAGACACACGCACCGATGAGGTTTTACAGCTATATGGCCAGTTACTTCCTAATGCGTTCTGTCTGGCAAACATCATAATGACCTGAAATGACGTAACCTGATTTTAAGTTATGTTAGAAACCCTTCATATCAGTTTATGTGCTCATTACTGTGTCATCTGCACCTTACATCTGTTTGTTGGCCAGTCCTGAACACCCGTTACAGGCAGTAGGTTTGCATTTAATCTCTCTTTAGCTGCTGGAGGACAGTTTGACATATCTCAGAGACTTCCTGGACTACAGGAAGTTGTCACCTTTAATGTTGATAATTCTAGGGCAACATGGTCATGAAAAGTTAATGGAACATGGACCAAAGGGGCCCCCTTTTTGGTGTCAGTTTCAGATTTTAGTTTTTTATATGTACTTTTCCATTTTTTTCCATCATTTAGCCTTGGAAGGTGAGTGCATGATAAGGACATCTTACCGCTGCGTGCTAGAAAACAGAGCCAGTTGTGACAGCGAAGGGCATGCAGGGCCGTGTGGGGCTGTGCTTTCGGGTATCTGAAGACGTGAACTGTAAAAGTCCTGCACGGAGGCTGAACTTAAACCTGTAGGCTCATGTGACCTGTTAGGATCATGTGACCTGTAGGCTCATGTGACCTGTGACTGCCACAGTAAGGATGATGAGTCTGAGGAAACAGGACCTCATTTCATTTCATGTTGACAGTCTCTCCAGCCCTCCTGCTTCAGAGGTGTAGCTGGGTGGTATAGATAAACCTTCATTATACAGTATGCAGCCTTTACCCTAACATTATGACTTGGGGGGGGGGCACAGTCATTAAGAAGAGTATTCCGTAATTAGTAGATGGAAATTGTTGCAGTATCCAGACTTAATTTACCATTAAAAATATCCAGTGCTGCACGCACTTGCGTAAACATAAGAGGAAGCGGAAACTGGAAAGTACACGTATGACCACATAACCGTGTTCTGATAAGGGCTGCTGTTCACAGCTGAAATTTAACAAAGGAAAAGCTATTGGGTTGTAGCACAGAAGGAGGTGATGCGGTTTGAGTGCCCGTTTGCTTTGTGCGCATATTCCACTTCCTGTACATGCCTTTATAGTTGCTGAGCTCTGTGTACAGTATTAATTGATGATGGTATTGCAAATAAAAGTGAAAAAATTCACAGGGGTGCAGATTTTGCTGTGCTCCCTTCCAGCACAAGAAGCTGTACTGGACAGAAGTCATGGCGATGCAGGATGTAAGGAAGGCCTGACTGCCACAGTTCACGTTGTCTAGATGATGGTGGGGCTCTAGGTGGCTCCTGATGACATGGATTTATTTAGTTATTCAGTAACTGTACCTCCAGGGCTGCATAAATGTACTTTTGTACATAGGCTTGAGGGGTGTTTGCTGGTTTGCTGCCTGTAACTGGGTTTGTATTAAACTGCACTGAAGTGATGTCCCCCTGAGCTAATTGGCTGCTCTGCGTCTCCCCCTGCTGGTGGCCTACATGTATGCGCTTGGTCCTGGGAAATGCAAGTGATTTTAGTCGCATGTTTGATTCACGCCCTTGTTAAAGATACGGATGTGCTGGAAAAGGCAGGTTTTCTAATGGGCTGGTAAAGGCTGTTAGTAAGGGCATGGTTTAGGTTATGGTTCCCTCGTGCTTTCTGTGGCTGGTTGTCCTTGTGTCATTGCACATGTCCCATTACACAGAAGAATCCCTAGCGAAACACTTACACCTTACCAAATTCAGGCAATTTGTTCATAATTGAAGAAAGTTTGCTGGTGCTTACCAAGTTATTTCAGTTTTGAATCTTAAAAAGGATTGCTTCCTGACTTCACGATACCCGGTAACGTTTATAATGTTATAACACCATGACATCACTTCAAAACAGAAAGCCTTTAAATCTCCCAAATTAATGCCTGCCCCCACTACCTCCATTAAATTGGCCTTGATATGTTATCTGCCCATTAGCAGTAATTGAATCCAAAAGCTTCATTTGAATTCTACATCTTGATTTAATATGCTTTATAACGATGTCTTCCAAGAAGTGTTTCTTTCCAATCTCTCAGTCGTACAGCCTTTCTTTCTGGCTTTACATGAGAAGTCACATATTTTTCTGGATCAGGAGAAACCCACTGCTACATTAAAGTCATAAAGACCATGGAGTCTCTCTGAGCAGAAACTTCTTTAACTGATGCTGCCTAAGTCTGATCTTTGGTTAAGGACCAGCTCACCCACTGACAGCTGTACTCTCTGCATCGCTCAGGGGCATCGTTGTTTATATGCTAATAGTCCCAGGGGTCTCTCTAATGTCACTTGGCTCCAGCCTGGCTGAAGAGGCCTTAGCGTACCAAATAAGGCAGCCTGCATCTGAAACACCTGTTGAGCCTTTACCTACACCGGAATTCATCGCTCGGTAGCATGAAGTCAGGTTTGGTTTTGTCTTTCACAGACTGACAGACCGTTTATACACTTACGCCTCACGTAATGTTTAGCTTGCTGTGTTGTTTTGCAATTTAAAAAATTAAAAAATTATCTTGTTGACAAAGCTATATACAGTACATACAGTTTATATATAGTTACTGGTATATAGTTTGATGGTACAACAGTTACCGTATTTCTCCTAATTAACGCACCTGCTCTAATAGATGCACCTTGCACCCAGTAATACAGTATGAGACACAGTAAAGTCCACCCCTTCTACGTGATTAAAATGGTGACATAGAAACGTGGTCAATGCATCGAAGTGTGGATTTGCGGGGAATGAATGTGTAAATGCTGTGAATTATATGCATTTAATACAAGTAAAGATCATTAAATTAACACAAAAATGCTACATTATTTGGACAAAATCCGCTTCTGAATCCCAAATTATACTCGAGTACAATAATAAGGTCTTCATATGCCTAACAGAAACTCTGATAATGACTGCATTTTATTCGTTTTTACAAGTCGTAGTTAATGGGAATTTAATTTTTCAATTATTTTTGTAAAGAACGTAGAAAAACATTAGGCTTTTTAGTAACAACTTTTTTTTGTTTAAAACTTGAACTTCCTGTTTTAAAGGTTTTAAAAACTTAAAAACATATAATTTGCACATTTTGGCCTCAAATAGACAAGCCCTGCACGTAACTTGTAACGCATCCGGGTGCGTTAATGAGGAGAAATAGTGTATGTCAGCTCTTGGCTGCCTAATTTGCAGCTGTGATGATGTGCAGGTGTTTTGAAAAGGTGAGTGCTTGGCTTTGAAGAGGGGGCCTCGTGCCTTGGGAACAGGTGATGACAGCCTCCCAGCCCGATGGCTCTGTGGACACAGGGCTGCATCTGGTGGAAAATAAATAAAGCTTTTTGTGTATGGAGAATTCCTCTGTGTGCGTATGTGTGGTGTGCATGTGTGTTCTTGACTACCTGCGTTATTGTGAATTTGTGCGAATGAGTGACCGGATGCGTGTGTATCACCTTATTGCTAGAGCGTTGTGCACATGGCTTCAGTTGTGTCAGTGTGTGGACTTTGGGTGACATTTTTTTCTTGTCAGTAGTGTGGCTTTTGTATCCTGCTTTTTTACACTAGAGTGGCCTACAAAAGAATGAAGAGGATATGAGACTGAAAGGAAAACCAGAGGTCCGAACGGAAAATATGACCTCAGCTGGTTTCTCTGGCCCAAAGAGAAGCCAGTGATTTTAAATTTTAATTAGCAGAGATACATCTCTGATACGTTTCTCCTACTGCTGTCTGAAGTACAGAAAAGAGACAGTCAGAATGGTGTGACACATGGCGTCGTCTGTGGGGTAATGGCTTCACGTGTCAATTTTGAGTGTTAAGATTACTCCATCTGCCCCACAGACAAAACTGTATACCACATTCACAGTGCTAAGCCTGTTTTTCTGCTCGTGGGTTTTACAGCCAACATGTGTGCACACGTACGCACACGTATTCTGAAAGGAAAACATATGCTTACAGTTGAGGGAATTGTCTTCTGCTTTAGTGATGTGATTGGCTATCATCTTACCTATCAGGATGGGATATGCTTTATGAATGTGATTAGGGAGTGTCATTTAATCCTATTGGGTGTTTGTGCTGTTTTTGATTGGCTCCTGTGTCCTGTTGTATGATTGGCTGTGAGCTTAGCTATGGAGTTTGGCACTTATTCCCACAAAAATTTACTGCACAGTAATTTGAATTGTTTGTATATTTTCCTTTTGGCTCCTTTTCCTTTACATTGTAATATATAGTGTAAATTTATCTTATTTTACCGATAAATTTTTTTGCAGCACAAGATTCATCACGTGAATGAATTATATACATTATTCCAGTCCACTTTATGTATATGATAAGTTGTTCCTCTCTTGTAGTACTGATCTGGAATCAGATCTCTGTTGTCTGACTTACCAGCTGAGAGGAGCTCTGTCTTCTTATCTAAAGATTTATGTCTTCAACAACTCAGTATCCCCTAATCCAGGCGGTGAGGAGCTTGGGATGCCCAGTTGGCCTTGTTGCATTCTCTATTTTCCACTTTCATTTCATAATTAACTGGCCTTTGCAGCATATTCCCAGATTCTGTAGTTCACAGTAACCACAACATCTTACCAGGGTGTTATTAGACAGTTAAAATAACTATCCTGTTACTTTAACCATCTTTGCTAATACAACAAAAGAATAAACTAAACTTGCATGTGATTAAAATTTTCTGTTTTCTCTGTGGTACCTTCTTTTTTTCGACTGCTGAATTGTGGAGTTAAGAGTTTATGAGCCACTTGGAGGTTCTCTCTCACACACACAAACACACACACACACACATGCACACAGCATTACTAAGTCCCAAACCAACACCGTTTGTCTCTATATGTCAGGAAGACCACAAGGACATCATGAAGCATTACACGGAGGCAGTGTGGATGTGTTTATTGTTAAGTTGAGTGCTTTTATGTGTGTGCACTGCATTAAAGGCTGCATGTGCGTTTTATTCACTAGGGACAACTAACCATCTGGCCACACTCATCGAGCCACCTCAATCGGAAAAGGCGACATGCTGCGTGACGCTGAACACCGTTGGCCATTTATGTGCTCCTTTTCGTCCTGAGCGCCGGATGATTGTGTGGTCACACTTCCAGAGGACACTCATATCGAGAATCAATAGGGACTGCAGCTGAGAACTTGGTCCAGGAACATGAAACTGACTTCATTCTGCTTTGCTTTTGGCTGTTGTGATTGGTCAGATCTCACTGCGTTGTTTGCATTCGTGCATGTTTTGGGCTCGGGACGACTTGTCATGCACAGTTACAAAGTTCTACTCAAGTCAGAGCAGAATGCTCAATGAGACAGAATTGAGCACAAATATATTTAATCTCTATTGTTGCATCCTATTTCTGGAGTCTTAAAAATCTAATTTCCATAATTTCATGTCTGCTTCCTTTGACTGCTGCCATGGCTCGATCCTAAGTATTTAATCTGTGGAGCATATGTCTGCCTTACTACGCAATACAGCAACTGTTTTCATTCTACTGGAGCCAGTAAGCAGTATAGCTTCATACTGAAAGCATATGCACAGCACAATGTGTTATTAGGAAACATTTGTGCTTGTGCATGGTTTGCTGTTTTGATATCTGGGTCTTTTTTTAGCAGTGTTTTAAAGCAAATGTTCACTTTGTCATAAAGAACTGAGTAAATGAGAATGACAGAACGGTATGGGGAAGCTCTGAGCTGTTTGGCCACGTGCTCTACGGCACACTGCAGGGTGCTCACATCAATATTAGTGTCTGCTAAGGAATACAGCTTTGGAATGGACAGTAAAACAGAAGAGACCCAAAAGAAATATGAACTGGATTTCATCTTAACAGCAGGTGACAAGTATGATGCTGTGAATTTGCCTCCTTATGTGCTCTGTTGTAAGTATTGTCAAACCTGCGTTAGAATGGAGCCAAAAATGTGTGTTCAGGGAGGTTTTTTTTTCCTCTTAATACTGTGTGCCAAGTGAGCACAGCAGCGTTTTGGAGTGAATCGGGTTTTAACCCCATACTGGGTAACATGCGTTTATCTCTGAGGCTGCTCTAGGGCTCTCGTGACAGTCTTTTTGTTGGATGTGCCCTCACTGATAGAGTGTGAGCTAAGTGTTTCCTTACACACACACACACACACACACACACACACACACAAGGGAGTTAGCATAACCAGAATGCTGTAACAGAGAGGCAACTACTGTACTCGGCAAACTAAGAATAGAGCCTTGTAAAACATCACTGGCATGCTATATAATGGGTCCTTAATAACAAATGGTACATGTTTCAGATTTATCCAGAAATAACATGCATGACAAGGCAACACAGTGGCTCAATGGATAATGCTATCAATAGTCCAGACTTATAGGTTTGAACTTGGTTGCTAGTGCAGTGTGTGTGTGTGTGTGTGCGCGTGTGTGTTGTAGCAGCTTAAAAGTAACAGACACTAGTCCCAGGCTGGTAGGCACCCTGTGACATGTTGCTGGGTGTAGTGATTGTCCTCCTTATGCTACATTCAGAGGGAACAGTGTGTACCACTTAGTGTACAGACAGCTTTCTGTGCCTCCACTTGGTCAACTCGTACTGACTGAAATGTATTGGTTTGGCATCTGAGCGTGGAGGCAAGAATTTGTCTGTCGCCGACCAATAAAGACTTCTGTCAGTTGCAACAGTTGTTACAACAATGAATTATAAGTTATTTTTTTAGTTACTTTCTACATTGTCTGCAAAAGTTTAGTGATTTAGGATCAAGCTGCTGATTTACAGATTCACAAGATATACACAAATTAACACATTTTATTTTGCACGCGTACACACACACACAAAAACTAACAAGCACGCACTCGTACAGTGTTCAGGTGGTCTTTTTGTTCCAATTTAGTGACTTGGAGACTTAAAATATAAAAGCATTTAATATTCCTACCAAACCTTAAGTGAAACACGTTGTTGACTGGCACACCATAAATATCCTTCCTCCAAATGTTTCCTACCACATTTTGTTATTTTGCACAATATAACACCAGAGTAATACATGCTGTACACTGCTGGCATAATTATTGCATAGTTATTCATTTTTGAGTGGGGAAGTGAAAGGGCACAAACTGTAGTCAGAATGGAAATGAGTTCACAATTATGCCATACAGCAGCTGGTGGGGTGGGTGGGCTCTGCCCCCCCGTCCTGGCAGCTATATCCATCTCATCATTCAGGGAAACTAGGAATGCTTGGCTTCTGTTTGAACTATTTCTCCCCAATTCCACTGTAATAACCCTCCAGTATAATTAGCTCCTTAAGGGTGTCACCTCTCTCCCCTGTGCAGGTGCGTGGATGTACACCTGTGTCATCACCTCTTTCTTTCTGCACTGAGAACTTGGCAGGATGGCTCAGTGGGCAATGCCTCGAGTTCCCAGGCATCCATGTCCTAATATAGTCACGGAGTGCTGACTTTGCAAATCCCTCGTGTTAATCTGGGTTCCCTCCAATTTTTTCCTGTTGTCCAAAACAACTCAATTCAACTGGTTATTCCAGACTGCCCTTAGTGAAGCTGTCATTGTTTTAGTCTGAATCCTGTGCTGCTTGACTAGACTGCCATCTGTCCAGGGTCCAGACTGCCTTAGTTGTATGATTCCAGGGGGTAGAATCCAGAACAGCATGACTGTGGCTATCTGTTTTCAATATTGCATACATAATCACTTATTTTAGCTTTTGCTTGATTTTTAATATTCATTTAAAGACATCAGGTTTCACTGTTTGTTGTTCAGTGTGGAACCATCACACTCTGGCCAGTGGTAGACCCTGTAAATGTTGTGCTTTGCAAGAGTGCAAATCATGTGCTTACATCTAGGGATTAGCGGAATTAGCGCCATCTCTCTCTTGTGTGTGATCCCCAGATAAATAGCGTCAATCCAAATTTCACGTTAATTAGTAGCCTTTATCTTTACCCCCCGGGATCCTACTGTAACCTGTAGGGCAAGGGGAGAAAAGGTTGAGTGGGGGCAGTTTTTGAATGGAGTGAGACTTGGAGCAGCGTCCACGAGGTGCAAAATCACCCAAGTCCTCTCTCCACTTCTTATCCTTAGTTTACATGCTGCAGGTGGCAACAACAAGTGGCTGCCTTCTCTCAGCTGCTGTGACTGCTGTAGCTGCCCTGACTGCTTCAGATGCTCTGTCTGCTCTGACTGCTTCAGTTGCTCTGTCTGATGTGACTGCTGTAGCTGCTTCAGATGCTCTGTTTGTTGCGTGTTTGTGCAGTTTCTGGAGGAAGCCTGAACCGTGCATAACCTTCATATTTCTTTAGAGATCTGAGTGACAGAGAAAGGTCTTTACTTAGGCCTGCTGTGAATATGGTAGAAATAGATGGGACCAGAGATCCTGATTCTTCCCTTCTCTCCTTCATGTTTGTGGTCTTTCTCCATCTCCTGCACAGAGATCTCTGTCACAGTGGTCTATTCCCTATACGCCAGGTGCCGCCCCCAGTCCCTGCAGGAAGCGGTGCTTGTCAGCTTTCAGGGGAGCAAACACATGGTCATGGAGTGGGGGATGGGTCGGAGCCATCAGCACTGCCTCCACCTCTCTTTGCGGTACAGAGAGGAGAGACACAAGTTAGATGTACCTCAAGGACAGATGCATTAAGCAATTATGAAGAGCTTCTTCCCAGAGTCACCAGCCATGCGTCAGGCTGCAAAATGTTGTTTTGGCATTTGCTAAACTGTGTGGACAGGCTGCGTCTGGTGCTGCGTGGCTAGGGAGAGGATATTCCCGTCCACAGTCAGGCAGCTAACAGTCCTTCCACTGCTATGCCTGTGGAACAACACCAGCAGGCTTTGGGCTTTAAGTCTCAGGTGGGCAAAAAAGATGAGGGGAAAAAGCCGCAGTCACTGCTACTGATAAGCCAGTGGAAGAGATCATGATGAAACTGGTGCTCTAAGATGCACACAGACTTTGGGTTGCCAGGGGCGGAGGTAGCTGGATGTAGAAGCATACTTAAAAGTCCACGGAGCAAGGTCGGTGCAGGGTCCGAGGTTTGGAGGGTTAAACGCGTGCACTCATTGTACAGGAGGGGGTGTGGCGTGGCTGAGTCCCGTGGAGCTGGGGAGTACGCATTACATACAATCTCAAGCGTCGGCGAGCGGCTGGTGAATGCGAGCATCACAGGCTGGTAGCGCGTCCCTCCTTGCGGACAGCCGGTAAGCGTGAGCAAGTCTGCCACACGAAACTGCGTGGTTTTGTTATGCTTTTTTTTTTCTGGGGCATGTCAGTCACTACTGATGCGAACCAAATCAGAAATATTGATAAACATCCTACCGTATGAATGCCTCTTCGCCGCTGGTTCCGTGAGAACTAAAAGCTGCTATTGTTTGACCATCTGCCGAAGTACCTTTGGCTTAATTATCATCTGGCGCTTCTGCTGTATATCCATTAGCATCATTGTGAGGATCTGGCCAGTTATTTTGGCTGCCAGCAAGCTTGACGAGCTGGGTGTTTACTGTTCCTGGATTGTACACAGTGATGGTCGCACATTCTCATCTGAGTAAGAGAAGCGGGGACTAAATGTAACTTGCGCTGGGGGTGGGTGTCCGTAATAACAGATGTTATGTTGCCAAGCTGTTCCTCTGAATTGCCGGCGATTTATGTCTTTGCTCCTGTTGTCATAGACCTGTGGATCTGTTATAAACAGCGTCATTTTTTATGTTTCATATTCCTAGAAACTTACCGCAACATTGTTCATTGACTCTGAACACGCAGCTCTGTATCAGGATTTCTAGTGGACTTTGTGATCACTTGTTTTTTCATGTGCATTTTCCCAGTATTAAGAACTTGCTACTAGTTCTGGTCAAAGAATGCCTGCGGTTTGCTAGGTTATTATTCTACAGTAGAGTAAAAATAGTATTTTTGTTAAAATCTGTTTATTAGTAGAGCACATAAGTCATCTTGTCATTAGCCGTTAATTGTAGGTTAGGAATTTAGGAATCTAAAATAACCTCAGCAGGTTGGAATTTTACATATTAAATACATACTTTAATCCACACATTTACCTGTATAGTTTTTAAACCGAAGTTGGATAACTGTTTTAGTTTGGTTAGTGCTGCCAAACAGTAGCACATGCTGACCTGCAGAGATGTCCCAGGCTACCCCAGGCTTTGCCTTTTTTGCCCTGTGTCTAAAAGTCCATTATAGAATTTCTGTCACATGACGACAGTGCATCAGCGGTGTGCAGCGTGACAGTGGCGTGTTCACGTCACTTTCAGCACACAGGCCAAGCTCCAAAAACAAATTATACATTTATTAATTAAACCTGATTGCATTGCAATTGTATTTGCAAACATGTAACGCTTAATTTACACCTACTGTAAAAATCAGTTTTTCCTAAAATATTATACCAAATACAAAAAGGAAGTCTGTTGTACCCCCTAAAGTAACTTAAGGATTTTAAGAATTGAATTTATTTATGTATTTATTTATTGTTTTATTAATTAATTTATTTAGATAATTGGGACTAGTCAGGCAAGATGGCTGTGGTCCCTCTGTCCTGTAGGTGGGCGTTGTTGTATCTTTTCCCCTGTAGAACTGCTCTGTGGGTGGATACAGGTGTTGGCATAAGGCTTGCTGATTTGAGCTCTGAGGACTAGTCCTGTGATCAGGGACATAGCCGCTTAGGGTCAAGCAAGAATGCACTCGACAGTTCTGACCTTCAGGCCAACAGTTTCACCTGTCCGGTCTGGAGACGAGGGTCCCATGGTCATGTGATTCGCGATTGTGTTTTTTCACCTGGAGATCTCACAGTCTGTAATGACGGGACAGTTTACCTGCACTCCACCGTAAGGCTTTGCACTGATGATTGACTGCGCTCGTGTGGATCAGCATGAGGTTAAGGCAGCCATATTGGAAAAAGCCAGCTATGCAATAATTTAGTGCTGTTAGACATGCAATGGTTATACAGTACCTCGGAAAAAATGTTATTTGGGTGAATTTTATATGATCATTTTCACAGCTAATTTAAGTGTCCATCAGTCTGTTTATGTGTATATCCCTAACCTGATATATATCTGAGTGGCACACAGCATAGCACAACACAACACAGCACAGCCTAACTGTGTAACGTTCAGTGGTGTTGTGGTACAGAGGAACTCTGTGGCAGGGCCTAGTTTTCCAGTGAAGTTCCAGGCAGGGGCTGTTCTCCACCCCAGGTGATTACTGACCTCATCGCCCACACTGGAAGAGCACCCCTCCCCACAGCAGTGACCAATTCCAGCGTTTCATAAGAGATAAATGTAAGATCAAACAGTTGGGAACTTTAAGCAGACCCAGTTTTCACATCATATATACACTATACATTTTCAGCTGAGAAACAGGGAAGCAGCTATGATATAAAATCTTATAAATAGTACATATGTATGTGGTTCTGTATTTAAATGATGCAAAGAAAGTAGGAAGGTGCTTAATTAAATTTTCTCCTGAAAACACAGTTAAAATATTATAATGTAATATATATTGTGCTCAACATGTGTCACTGACTTTGGACTGGAAATTTCCTTTTAACCACTCACAGTAAGTAAATATTTGCTCATCCCTATGCTTTTATAGCCTGTTGATTTTAAAAGGATTTTTAAAAGGATTTAATTATTTTAAATTTTGAACTTCAAAATAAAATTTAGAATGTGGAATGTAGGCAGTATTGTTAGGACAAAGGATCAGCTTTTACCGCAATCTGAACAAAATGCTTTAATTTATGAAAAAAACAATGCAGGACAACACCGCTGAGGTTACAGTCTAATGGGTATAGCTTTTGTACCCTTACATTTTTTAAATGTTTGAAGTTAAATTCCATTAGCAGATGATTCTATCCACAATGACAAAAATAAAAAATGACAAAAGTAGCTGACGTGGTAAAAATGTGGCACATTCGAAATATTCGGAAAACAACATAAATAATAGTCACTTAACAGAGTGCTGAATTTATTTCCCTTTGGAAATTTATGATTTGTGCAGGGTAAATCCATTACACAGTTATGCAGCAGAATGTTAAAAATTATTGCCTGCATAATGTCAAGGACCACTGTCTGCAAATGTATCCTGTGGGTACAGATGCAAGCAGACCAAACTGATTATCCACAGGTATGAAGAGAAACCCAGTAAACCCCTTGGATACAGATGTTTAGGTTTGTCCCTTACAGCCGCTGCTCCGCGCGCCAGATAAATCACTACAAAATCGCCCAGAATGCCAATCGCTCATTGGCAAGAACCGTACACCAATAAAACTGTCACCCAGTGACTGGGCAGGGGCATAATTTAAAACCACTATCTGGTGTACAGACACTACCCTGAGGGTAGTCACAGCTGAATGATTTCTTATTCACAGTTCTAGGTCTCATCCTGAACTTTAGGCTGTTAAGGCCTAGTGTGGAGCTCAGCACACTGACTACAGTGAAGGAAACCTCTCTAACGCTCAGAATGCTGTGTTTATGAACCTGAGCCACTGCGAGAGACTTCTGGCTCGCTCAGCCTTGCTTGACCCATGTCAATTCTGTCACTAGCTCAGAGAATTTGCCCCATGCCAAAAGCACGAAGGACCCGGCCTCGATCGGCTATGCTCCAATGTGTCGGAAAATGACGCGTAACGTTGGCAGTTTGACAGTCCTGCTGTTTATGGAAGGTTGACCATCTCACCCTGTCACCAGGAGCTGTCTCTTCAGCTGGCTCTGACCTGAAAGGTACCGCTCAACGCACCTGCAGACGAACATTTTATTTCAGGCTATCATATTTTGGTAGTGAAAAGATGAGGAGTATATGGATGTGGAACCAAATTTAACGGTTTGGCTGGTTTTGTTAGTTCAGTATTGCCTCTATATACACTCATACATTCACTACAAAAATCAGTTAGTGTGAAATGACATTCAGAAAAACAACTCTTTAAACAAATGTAGAAAGATGGTGGGAACGTGAAGCCGAAACGTTGAAGTACTGAATGCAACCCTGCGCATGACACCAAGACAGAGAGGCTGAATGGAACACAGAAATCTCTGGAGCGTCTTAGCCTTGATTGAAGACTTTGGGTTAAATATTCATAATAACATTTAGCTCCACGATAAGCGCTTCAGCGCACTCTTCATATCTCTGCCCGACAGAGAGATTCACAGAAGAACACATGATGTGTCTGAGTACCTTCGTTAATATCCCCCATCCACTCGACCCGAACAATATCCCTGACCATCAGTGCATAAAGTCACCACTTTTTCTGTTTGCTGTTAATATGATTTTTTTCCTTGATTTGTGCTTATACCCAGAGACCTACGTGCCATGGTCTGGTGCCCTACCCTCTGGGTGTGGGATTTGGTAGTGTTCAGTCAGCAGGGTCTGCCACCACCAAGGCACCTGTCGTTACCGTTTGGAGCAGATGGACCCAATAGCATGAGCTAATCACCTCGTTTTGGTGTATGGGTGGAGCTGTCCTACAACATGTGTCTCCACAGGGGACAGCAGAATTGAGGACCTGTGGAAAACAGTGGTCTGGTAGGCACAGGGGAATGCTGTAATTCACCGTGACATCGGTCCCTTTCATTTGTGATGGTAGTGTCTGTGACTTTTGGAGTGTCTATTGTACACTGCAACACTGGAGTAGTGCTGTTGGTTCGGGAGCAATAAGTGTGTACAGATGTACCTTGATAACAGTGCTGATGACACTTATGCTAATACACACGCTCGCTATTACGAGTAATCAGGCATGGAGATAAACCAATAAGGGGAAATGGCAGGACCGGCCATTGGGGTCCCATCACGCCATAGGGAATGAGGGGAAAATGAGTGTGCGTGTCAGTGCTGACCCGCACGCTTCCGCTTCTCTCCAGGTCTCTGTCTCCGACTGTTTCAGATTTAATTCGCCCTCTCAGAAGATTACGTGACGAGCCTTTGTTGTTGGATTATGGCGGCCGAGGCGTCAAAGCCTCAATTAAAATGAGCAGCCGACATTACACAGAGCCAATTAGATTAATAATCATTAGGAATGAAAAGGAATTTTTAAAGTCGTGATTGATTTTGAGCGATGATTTATGCACTGGTAACAGCAGGAGAGACATGTCAACAAGTACAGACTGACTGTCCTGGACTGAGGAGCTCAGAAGCTGTGCCGCCCCCTCTCCCTGGCTCCTTCGCCACCGTCTCTCCCCTTCTCCTCCGCCGTCTTCTCTCCCCTTCTCCTTCACTGCCTTTTCTCCCCTTTTCCTCCACTGCCTTCTCTCTCCTTCTCTTCCGTCGTCTTCTCTCCCTTTCTCCTCTGCTGCCTTCTCTCCCCTTCACCTCCGTTGCCTTCTCTCTCCTTCTCCTCCATCACCTTCTAACTCTTCTCCACTACTGCGTTCTCTCCCTTTGTCCTCTGCTGCCTTATCTCTCCTTCTCCTCTGTGGCCTTCTCTCCCCTTCTCCATCACCGCCTCCTCTCCCCTTCTCCTCCTCCACCTTCTCTCCCCGGTTCCTCCACTGGCTTCTCTCCCAGGCTCCTTTGCCGCATTTCTGGGCAGTCTTCGTGGGGGGCTGCTCAGGGTAATTTGACCTAAAACGAGCCATTATTTATCGTAAATACTTAATCAGAATGTACCCAGCTGATCTCAGTCTGCAGGGGTTGTTAACCTCACCTTTAAACTTTAATTATAGGAAAAAATGTTATGAAAAATAACACCGAAGGAGGCTGCTTAAGGTACATTTTTTCTTCATTCGTGGATGTTGTTGTTTATGAAGTGGGACATAATTTTGCCTCCCGCTTTCTCATTCAAAATGAACATTTTTAACACAGTTGCCAAACTGTATCAATGCTTAAACTGGCATGTAAATAGTTTGTGGTAAAAGTGCTGTCTAATTTCCCTCTCTGTGTATTATAACAGACTAAAAGCTTCAGATATACACTCAGGTGTGATGTTGAAGTGCTAAAGAGCACAGGGCAGTGTAAAGGTGGCCCCAGCCTTGTCACGTGTGCTTATGTCGTTCTTGGCACCTGAGACCAAGCGGGCCGCGGTTCCTCCCAGCAGCTCCACTGTTATGTAACCACCTGCCGCAGTGTTAAGAACGGTTTCCATGGCAGGTTCCACAGTGGGGCGTCACTGCTGACCGCTACTACTCAGCACGGATCAAGTGCGCATTATGGTGTGACGGTGTAACATCAGTTAAGGCAGGTTAATCACCCTACATTGAGCTGAGGCATCAAATGGAAGCCATTACTGCCAGTGACCACAGCAGGGCCTGGATCATGTGACTCCCTCTGAAGCGTGTTGTTTTATCACCCTCTGGGCTAATTGACCCCAATTTATCAGGGAGCTAACGGAGCTCTGAAATAATTGTATTGCATAAAAGGGCACTAGCTGCTGTTCGGTTGCTCACAATGTACGCTCTCACTTCCCACCCGCTTTAGGTATCGTAATGCTACAGAAACATGAAGCGTTGCAAGAGCTTTGTGCTAAAACCTTTGTGAAAGTGGCAGTTTAGAGAGCTACTCTGGAGTGCGTGCCTTTCGCCGACGTGCTTCTGTTCTACAGATACTGATACTAATTGTGTATCGAGAGAGCTTTTGCACAGGTAGTGAACTGCACGCTGTGGAGTTGAGCCCGCTAAAAGCTTTTAACGCCAGCTAAACTGTCTTTCAAAGTTTAATTTATTAGGCTGAAGGCCAGTAAAGAGGTTGTCACTGCTGTTGACTCTAATTGAAACGTCTGTCGGTGGGTCAGTGTTCCTGCAACATGGAAGATTTTTTTATTTTTTTCCTATTTGTTTGTGTTTAACTAACATCGGTCAAAGCAGGACTGAACCCACGATGATGAGAACTTTGTAGGAGGACAGTTAAAGCATTCAGAGCAAGGCTGAATTTGGACTGTACTGCCCCCGCTCTGCGGCAGTAATGCAGACAGGAGGCCGTTTCCTCACTTTATGAATCTGTCGGCACAGAATTGTGTGCGTCTGTTGGCACCGACTGTGCACCTTCCAGGACTCTCACCCGCCTGTTTTTCCCCCTTCTGTTTTTCTCAGGAATTAGAAGTCAGTAAGAAGGCGAGGGAGGGAGGAGCGCCAGAGGGAGATCTGAGGACGAAAGAGCAGACACGCGAGACGCTGGTGAGCGCTGATGAAGGCTGCGACCGTGTCAGCCGGCACGTTCCCACATCGTGACTGAGCAGCTGTCCCGCAGAGCATGGAGCGCTTCTTCTTTACTCTGGATAGGGTTTAACCGCTCTTCTGAGATTCCGTGTGATATTGGACACTTGCGTAACATTTGGCAGTTACACTTATTTATGGTGCAAGTTCCTCCTCGAGTTGTCTAAGGTTAATGGACAGGAGTTTAGGCCTGTGACTTTACTGATTAATCAGTAAACTACCTGCACTCGGTTAGCCAAAATTCAGCGCAGACATCTTCTTTTGAACTCCATTTCCCAGCATGCCTTACTAGCACTGTATCATGGGATTTTTATGCATGTTGGGAAGTGGCCCAGGGGCCTGTATCTGCACTTTAAGCATGCCTGATGTTCTCCAAATTAGGTCAGCGATGTTATACGAGTGCCCTTGTTATCCACCCCCCACCCTCCCCCTCTGCTGGCTTGGGCCGAGGTGCCTACTCATCTTTTCAGAGCAACGGTAAAAATGCCAGTGTGGCCCCAGGGGTGGCCATTTCTTCTAACAAAAAGAGGTGAGGAAGAAAAGGAAGCGAGTGCCGCAGAGCAAATTCCTCTTAATTGCGCAGCGACTCCTCCAGAAAGTGCAGCTTTCTGATTGGCCAGCTCGGTTCAATTAACTGAATAAGCGGGTCCTTTTGTTTCTTGGGGAATCTTGGCCAGGGTCACGAACAGGTCATGTGGCATCAGAACGAGTGGTGAGGCAGGAGTTTATTAGGGGGTCGATATGGGTTTACAAGAACCTGCTTTGTCACTCCAGCAGCTACGACATGTGACATGACACAAGGAACCATTAACCAGGAGCATTTTAGGCAATAAATAAGTGTTTAAAAGGGTTTGCACTGGGAAACATAATACATAATAATTGTGAACTGGCATAATAATGTGTAAGGCACTGTGACACAAGAAGAAAACTGTTCAAAGGTTGAAACGTACAACAGTGGGACTAATCAGAGTAGTGGTACATGAGTTACTCGTGTCGCGAGGTCCTCTCCCTCCTGAAACAGTGGGTGATCTCTAAATAGCAGAGCACCTAATTTTTGTTTAATTGTGTTATTGAAGGCATTGCTGTAAACATTAGTGTCTGCAAGAGTAAACTAATAGCAGTACTGTGTGTTCTTGCTTTTTAAGCAGTGCACAGAGAAGTGGGAGTGTTTTTTGATGAGCAGGCAAATTACACCACTTAAAACAACATTCTGCTTGCTGTCGTAAATTTGTGTATTTAAGGCACAGGGTGAACACCTTTGGGTCTGTGCTCCGCTGTGAATGCCTCATCCTGCAGTCTGTAATCAGTGCTCCGCTGTGAGTGCCTCGTCCTGCAGTCTGTAGTCAGTGCTCCACTGTGAGTGCCTCGTCCTGCAGTCTG
>JABJVR010004729.1:0-14370 GCA_025773905.1 Chitala chitala
AATATTTTTGTTACTGATCACAATATAAATAAAGCACAGGAGTCCCACTTTTAATTTTCTTCTGTTTCCTTCTCTCGTTAAAGACAACTAAGTGCAGACAGGTGGAAACGATCAGGAAGAATGAAGAGTAACAAGGATGTACTGCTAATTAATGTTTAATTAAGATAATGGTCAAATTAAAATGAATGAACTGATTGGAAGGAAAACCTGCACCCACTGCGGCCCTCCAGGACTGTACTTTGACACCTGCGCTTTAGAGCAATCTGCATTTCACACACTTAAACTTCAGATTTATCTAAAATACATTCTTGAATTTGCTTGCTTTGTTTTATTTGGGAAGGGGGAGTGAGCTGACAGTAAAAGAACAAACAAACATGGGGACTACATGAGCAAACGAAACGAAACGAAAAAAAGCCAACCGTGCAACAGCGTAAGCCACGGTTATTTGTTATTTAAAGCGAAATACTTCAAAAGCTGCACAACATCCTTCAAGCATCACTCATTAGAGAGCGATTAGGAAGCGATTACACAGGAACGCACGGTTACAGTAGCAGCACAACTATCGAAAACATCTTACGCAGAAGCGTAATTAGCTGAACACGCAGGAAGTGTTGCATCACAGGCATTCGTTGTGTTTTGGCTCGAGAGGTTGGGCTTTACAAGAAACTGTAGCATCTTGTTGTTGAGGACGGCGACCACAAAAAATGTCACCTTCGCTTACCCTGAATGCCTGAGATTAGTACCTTTATGTAAACATGGAACTTCTTTTGAAAGCACTCACATTTTACAATAAAAACTGCATTTAACTGCACCTCATACACAACTCGAAATCTCCTTGTAACGTCTGAACACACTCGGAAGCCCATTCATCCAAATATGGACTTCGGTGTACGCTGAGGGGTTTCCACAGGGTGACCCAATGTTGAAGTGCTAAACTGGGACGCTTGCATATCTGGGTGGGGGCTGCAAACAAATGTTTTCCTTAAACTGCATTCTGGGTGGGGGTAAAAACAAGGTGGGGTGCAAAGGAACATCGTCCTTTACTTATTCTACAATCACCACTAGTTAAAACGGGAACACACTGTTGTGTTTTTCTCAGGACAAAAATCTAAAAATCGGTAGGATGTCACCTTGTGTCACCCTAGTTAGAGTCTGTCTGTGTGTGTGTGTGTGTGTGTGTGTGTGTGTGTGTGTGTATACACACTTATGACCTTCGCCTAATTTGGAGGGTTAAATTAGACATACCCACAGACATGTGGGGGGTGCCTTCAATGTCAGCCATGCAGGCCTGTTTTCCAGACCTTGCCTTGATCCCCGTCCTGGCAATTTTCTTCATGTACCCATAAACTGCCATGGTCATCAGAATTTACATGCACACGATCACGCACGACCCAGCCTACCTAAGGCTTGTCTCACAGATAAAACATACAGCTCCGGAGACAGATAAGGAAGGCCATATTCAGCAATGCGGCACCCAGAACAGGCAACACATCCCCTCCCCAAATTAAAAACACCCTCAACCTGGCATGAACGCAGTCTGCACAGGACTTACCAGTTTGTTCTTAGCTGGTTTGAAGCAGTCAGAACACGTCGAGGCCCTAAAGACGACACAGATTAGATCAGATCAATGAGATACCGGGCTCCCGCCGCTTCATTCTGTGCCGAATGCTGATCCGCTTCCTTTCATTAACACAGGATTTCCATTTAATGTGGAAACTGAGGTCGTCGCCTCATTCAGCAAACACAGTGTTATCTAATTAGGAATCGTGACCAGTTTCTGGCAGTATGACACTAAATTTGTCAGTGCTCAAACTGCCCAGTAAACAACATTAAGGTATTTTTTTTTCTTTTTTGGTAAATGGTCAGATTTCCACCAAAAAAAAAAAAACCTAAGGCTAACAGGAAAGTAAGAGGTAAATGGGAAAGGTCGGCCTACAGGAAGTGGCAGTCGGCGTCGGTTTCGGGGTGCACGAAGCCTACGCTGACCTCAAAGGGACTCTGTGTGCAAGAAAAAGAGGAAAAGGATTAGGAAGAGAGAACTGGTCACAGCGCCCCATTAGGCATGCCACGCAAAGACGGGTGACCAGCACAAAGAGGAAGTCTGAACACACACCCTCAAGGCGAAGAACATGCACAACACAGGTGCGGCAGGTCATGTGGGACCGGCCAGGGGTAATGACAATGAGGACGAGAGTGTGTGTGTGTGTGTGTGTGTGTGTGTGTGTGTGTGTGTGTGTGTACGCGTCCCGCAAGTCCCAGGACCAGCTGAGCAAGTTTCACCTCCTCACAACCTCTCGAGCCCTAGAACCACTGCCCTGCCCTGGGTTCCCGTAACGGCCCTTCCCTCGAGAGGCCGGATAACGGAAAATTAACTCACTCACCTTGGCCACCACAGGCACACCCAAACCCCGGGACACCAGGCCGTGCAGAATCCACTTGTACGCCTCCTTCACCTGAACAATGTCATCCTTACCCAGACACACCCCCTTCTCCCTAGCCAACAGACACAGGAAACACGTAAGTCAGGAAATAAAATTAATTAATTAATTAATTTAATTAACAATGTTAATACAGTTATTCATTGTGGCCTTGCGCGTAGCTACATTCTGTAATGTATACCATTAGAGGTCATATTTCCCTACCTGGTGGAACAAGAAAAAAAAAAAAAAAAAATCTTTAACAAAACTACTTTTACCTCACTGGGAAGAGGAAGTGGACAGCAACACTTGCAAACAAAAAACACAGTGTTTTTTAGAAAGCGTGGGAAGTGGAGGGGGGGGGGGGGCTGTTACACCTGAACATCCTTTGTCATACCTGAGCTCTCATTGTATCATTTACAAAACTCCATCACACAATAACATTCCTGACGTTCAGTCAGCAGGAAAAGCCCCGTGTTGTGACCGTACTGTGCCAGCAATGTGCTGCCAAGCCGTGATGGGAACATCCACTTACAAAAGCAAATACGTCACATTCATACACTTCTGTAAACCGACATGCACGCGAAAGACCCGCCCGCACATGCGGTCCAAACCCATCGATTTTAACGAGTCTGACCTGTTTTATAAGTTTATGAGAGGGTAGTTTTAACGCTGCTCATTAACAAGCATTTCCAGAATGTGACAATAAACAGCTTCAAGGCCTATCCATCAGGTGTCATTAAAGCGCTTTGATGCACATTGTTGCGAAAGGCGCTATATAAAAATAAACTGATTTGAACTGAATTTCCTGAACTCATACAGATACAGGTGCTCTGCAAGAATAATTTGAAATCTAGTTTTAGTTAGGCCGAGAATCAGGGGAGGAGATTTAACCTTTGACCTCAATACAACAGAAACGACACTACTAAGTACGCCAGGCATGTTGTCGGATGCACATGAGGCCTACCTCACTTCCTTCCTGATGAGCAGCCAGGCAGAATGCTGTCAACACGGGGGACAGGCAGCACATTAATTACATGTGTTCAGTGTAGCATGCAACAAGGCTCTGCTGCCCTCATGCAGGAGCCCAGAAATTTCTGCAAGCCTACACAGCAGCAGCAAGCAAGACCTGAGAATCACGTTTCTCCACTTTTACTGAAAAGGTGCACGTCTGCACAAGAGTGCTGTCTGAGTGTTGTCTAAGGAGTCTCCCCCGGCATCTGCCCTGGGGAAACACCAACACCCAACACCCCGAGAGGCCCCTTGTACACTTTGTCACCAAGTTGCCGTGGGTGTCCAGATGTGACAGAGCTTCCTGGTGGGTAACAGGTGACACCGTTATGTGGCCGGCCTGCGGGGGAGGACGGGGGCAGACGGATGACGACAGGCTGAAAAGGTCAGCGAGCAGCTGCCAAGGATGGACCCCTAACCAAACCCCACCCAACAAAATGACATCAAGCGGCTAACTACGATAACGTCACAATGCCGGGCTGAATTTAAAGCATGGAAAACTTCAACATCCACAGTCTAAACTGAGCTCTGTTGCACTGCAGCTGCTCTGCCTCCCTCTTCTGCAAACCACTAGTTCCACTCTCGTCGAAAGTGAAAATCAACACTTTTTTCACCATATACAAATAAGAGAAACTGTAGTATGTTTCTGGATCATTTACAATTAAGTTTCTGTGAACCTTGAGAATCAACTAGCAAGCAGACAGAGAGACATAAACCATATTCACATACCACATTAAATATATGATTACTTAATTTTTTTTTTTAAATTAAACTTTTGATGATAATGTTCACACTCTTTGTTCGACTCTGGGACCTGTTTGCGTGGCGAGCAGTGTAAGCAAACATGCTCAGACCTCCCTCTCTATAGCCACCTCCTCCAGCATCTCCACAGGGATACCCAGGTGCTCCCACGCCAGACGAGAGGTATAATCTCTCCCTCTATTCCTTGGTCTGCTCCGAGGGCTTCTCGCCATTGGACATGTCTGAAACACCTCAGCCAGGGAGGTGCCCAGGATGCATCCTTTAGAGATGTCCAAACCACCTCAACTGGCTCAACTCTATTTTGAGCTCCTCCTGAATGTCTGATCCCCTCACCCTATCACTAAAGCTAAACCCAGTCGCCTACGGAAGAAGCTCGTTTCCGCTTCTCATATCCCCAGCCTGCTTTGGTCGAACAAGCTGCAGCATGGACCAACTGCACCATCTGGTGGTCAGAAAACAAACTTGCTGCACAAACTTCAGCAAACCACCATGGGATTTTATGATACTGGGTACACCTGTCAAAAATCTGAAGGAGAAACAAATTACAGGAACACATCTGTCTCAAACACATATGCAATGATTACACAGCAACTTTTACTTTCCTGTGTTGTTTTCAGATTCACCAGTACGCACATCTAGAAAAGGCACGTGTTCAAATTTGTTAAAAAAAAGAAAAAAAGAAAAATCGTACCTCTCTGACAGACAGCTGAGCAGGCAGCGAGACCGACAGGACTAAACTGTCAAACTCGTATTTCTGGGATTTCACGGTTTCAGCTACCTGTACACACAATCACTGCATCATTTCACAGAGCCTGTAATCCCAACTCTTGCCAACAATCACATATTCTTTGCATTTTATAGGGGTTTTACATATTAAAGAACTTCAGAATTTTGAACTGATTTCTGTACAGTTACACACTGGTGACATAAACAAAAATATCACAGTGCTTACAATTTGTAAGTCATTTAATCAAGCAACACTACATTTACAAAAAAAAAAAAAAAAACAAGAAACATAAGAAAATAGGTTATGATAACAGATACTTGACTTTATCTTTCAAGTGACAGAGCAAATCTAAAGCAAAGTAAGATTTGTGTGAATGTACCTTCTTGGCAAAGTTTTCATCACAGAAGTCCTGTAGCACCCCCAAACACACCACACAAATGTTGAGTGTTGCTGCTGGAGAATTTTCTGGGACAGCAGTCACCACTTCTCTCTCTCCATGCACTTCACCGCTCAGCTCTGCGTCCACTCTGATTTTTTTGCAAGGGGGGCTGTCCTCATCCTCCTTCTCAGTGGCATCAGGAGTTCCATCAATGTCTTTGGCGCTAATAAAATTCTGCAGTTCGAGCATTAGATCCTGAAAAAAAAAAACATCTTAAGTCACTTTAGACTCAGAGTCACGCTACAGTGACTGCACGTTTAAAAACTTCATGGTCAGAGCAATTTAGACCCAGTTATGCTACGGATACCTCATAAGGCCGGCGATATGCAGACTGCAAGCTCACGCAGCAGAACCTCAACACACAGCGCGCACAGCAGCCGGCGTCCAAGAGCGCGCACACGATCGGCCGGTCTTTGTCTTTGAGAGGCAGCATGCTAATGTCTCCAACGTGGGCACTGACACAACACAGTGACAGGAAACAGTCAAATTTAACGCGTGAATATTGCTGCGTACAATACCATGACAGGTGATTTTGTACATTGTACCAAGCTTCGGGACTCCTTTATTCAATAGTCATAGGGTAACCACAAGATTGAAAGTAGGATTACCTGTTTCTGATAAAATCGTTTGGCCTACGAAGAGTGCATAAAATTGTAGTCAAGTACTTTGTTGGCAAACATCGTGTTAACACCGCGATAGCCAGCTGCCCACACTCAGGTGTTAAATTATTGCAAATTCACTTTAGCTACACATTTCACTCTTTTTTGTCATTTAAGCACGTGCATATTTCACTGGAGCAGTTATACGTCGTTAAGGCTGAGATACGAGTACTTCAATGTCAAATTAAGCACTATATAATCAATAAACGAATAAAAAACATTTCTAATTTCTTCACTACTTTGGAAGCATGCATTATGGGCTGCCTGGATAACTCAGTGAATACAGATAATCAAAATGATGCAGAGGACTTACCTTCTTCTACCTTTAATTCTTCACCTTATCTACAACACTGCTATCTGAACGAAATCCAAAAACTACCCATAACTATCTGCCAAACCTACTGCATGCTCTGCTGACAGCCTCCATGTTTCCTACCGGACGTCACAGGCATTACTAATCGATCTTGAATTTTATTGGAAAAGAAAGAGAAACGTTTGCATAACTTAAATAGACTATTATTGTAAATGCTAAACCGGAATATATGCACGTTTACATTATGGCATATAATGTAGACAGTCTTGGCCAACTCTTCCGGATGCGTAGTTCGACGATTATAGTTGTGAGCGATTGTAGATGTCTGTGAAACATCGCTCAGCATCCGGATGCTGCCTTTGTGAGACCTGGCTCCATAGTCAACATCCAACATCCATCCATCCATCCGTTCACTCACTTTACCGCCTTATCTAATCCAGAGTCATGGGATACCTGGAGCCCATATCAGGAAGCATATGATGCAGGGCAGGGGAAACCCAGGGCAGGGTGGCAACCCACCACAGGACACACGGATAACATCTTAATCTTGATATTAATCTTAATGTCAGGTCGTGCATAGTGATAACGTTTAACAACGTTACACGCCTTTGACTGTTTGGATGACTAGTACTATTACAGTAAACCCATGCACATTAAGAGGAAACCTAAATTTATTTATGAAGAATGTTTTTAAAGTTTGTTGTGAACTTTTGAGAAGGATTCGCCGAATTTACAGGAAAAAAGTTACTTGCGTGACAATGTGCCCAATCTGTACTGTGTGTTAAACTGTTGATGAATTTCCTTGGGGAAAATACACAAGGAAATTAAAATCTGCGATAAAAAAAGACAATGCTTGAACTTTGAAACTCGTACACCAGTCATTAGAACCGAAACTGAAAAGCGAGAGAAAAGCAACGTTTCAATAAAATCCATAAAAGTATTTGTAAAATGGACATAAAAGATATAATCTTACTTAAAAAAAATTTGTAGAGACTGTATGTTGTAATTCAGAACTTTCTTCAAAACATTAGTACCATCCTGTTTAATGTCGAAGTGGTCTGGTTCTGGGGGCTTTCAGGTACACGTAAAACAGTGAAGTTACTGGTTATCAGTAGAAGGCGCTATTTGTATTAATCGTAACGTAGTTTAGGTATTGTGACAGACATTTTCTTTGCTTTTGGCATACACCTGTTCAGTGTATGCAGCTGTATGGCTTGCCAATTTTATATATGTATGTTACGTATCTTATTGTGATATATGTAACACACACGTTGGTTACACACATGTAACACACACGTTGGTTACACACATGTAACACTATATGTTAACACTATATATATATATATATATATATATATATAGTAGCCCAGGAATCAGTGCTGTTGCCTAGAGCGCACGAGCAACTACAATTTGAGGCAGGTAACTGTCAGTTATTTTTTAAATGTACTTGAAAGTGATGCGCTCGTGAAACTGGGTAGTTTTTTTTTCGGTTACAAAGTGGCAGTTGGAGCCTGGCAGGAGAGCTGAGAAGAGGGCTGACAGAGAGGTGTTACTGGACGTGAATCTCGGGAATTATTAGTTATCCTCACTGAAATATGTTTCATATTCTTTTAACACTGTGTACGCATTGTGACTAATTTTCCCTGTTTAACCAAAGGGAGAAAAGATCTGACGAGCTGACTGATGGCGCCATGTCGGGGTTCCTCAGTTTAGCCCACGCAGAAGTGATTCGCCTACCGGAGATGTCGAAAACTAAACAGGCCTGCAACGATTTATTTGTCACCAAGTATCTTTCTGATTAGTTTGTCGACAAGGTAATGCGTAAGACTCTGACAAAAGTGACCGGTTACATTAGCGGATGAGTGTATGTGAAACTAAAAGAGTGTTAAATAATACTTAAACTGATGTACATAGGTTAGTGGTTTGGTGTTTAGCTGTGTGATTCTTTTACTTTGCTGTACATAAGATACCAATTGTCTGTAATGGGAGCAATATAAGAATTAGAATTTAAAGCACCTACATGTATTTGTACGATTAATATAAATCACGTTACGATTAATGTAAATTGATAAATTAATTAATATAAATAGGACCCTCTACTGACATTCTCCTCCAACTGTAGCAGTCACTAATTTTTCCGTTTCATCATTCACTAAGTCATGAAAAGTTTACATTAAGTCCCAAGCCTATGTCAGAAAACTCAGAAGTCATGGAGAAGATCAGCAGTCATGAAAGTGGTACGTATGCAACAATGTCCAATCAGATGAGCAAAAGTGAAATCACACGAGCCGATCAGACGACCAGAGCAAGGATATGGAGTTGCCCTGTGTTGTTACATGAACTGTGGATCGAACACAAAAGTGGAGTTGCAGCAAATCTGATGCAGTAGAGGACATTCCCACAAGCAGAGTGCGTCAATTTCTTGCAGAAAATTTTAAAGAGTAAAGAAAAATTGGACAGTTTGCTAAGTCAAAGAAAGTCCTTTAAAGATAGAAACTGATTTTGGTGCCATGACTGCTCCTATTTTATGATATTGCTAAATCACATGGAAAAAAAATGCAGGTTAAAGGCTGTCTGGGAATTCAAACAAATTAAGAAGATATGCAATTAGAACTAAAAAAACACAAGTTAATTTTTTTCAGAAACATTTTTAGTTTCATTGTACCTGAAACATCTAAGACATGGCTGGTATCACCACTTTACTAAAATCATCACAAAATCTCATGTCACACCCAGGTTTTCCAGCTCTGCTTCATCACTAATCTGAAGCCCTTGAATGATCTCTTTTTCATAACAGTTTAAAGACTCTTCTGAGGAACAGGGTCGAAGGATAACAATAGGGTGATTGTGTTTTTTATGTTTATGACAATGTGCACAAAAAGAGTGCTGTTGCACTTTGCACTATTACATCTTAGCAGTGGTTATCTATAATGGCATATTTCTAATCTCAATTAGATTTTACAGTATGACTTCAATTGACGAGAAATATGTAGAAGCAAATGCAGTACTGATAACACATGGTTGCCATGGCACTGAATATGAAGCTTACTGTATTATTCATATTTACTCATTGAACTTCAATTTCCAAACCTGTGTGAGTTCTGAAAAAACCTGTATATTACCACAGTATATTTCACACAGCACAGATTGTATGTTTGTACTTTACACCTGTTTATTACCCATGTTGTTGAGCAGAGCCATAAAAAGCTGCTGTGATGGAACAAAGTGCAACCATTTCAGCGCATCCTCTAAAGCTCAAGACTCGCTGGTCAAAGGTCATTCTGCCAGCACTGTACATAGTGAGGAGATCCTTCAAACTCCACCACAGCTGGACATGCCAACATGGGGGGCTTCTATTTACCATTAGGTTTGATCGTCACCACTTGTTTTTGTGTGGGCCAGTGTGTTGGTGAGTGGACCCGCTCTTCTCTGTTGTCCATTCTATTGAATTATATTGAAGACAATATTCGTTCTTTTGTGAAAGAAGTACTCACGGCAGAGCATTATCTACTATAAGCATGTACTTTTGTCCAAAGAGAATGTAAAGTTACTGGACCAGCACAGATATTCCTCAGTATGTATGGATTTGTTGTAGATCAAAAATTAGTTGACTTTACTCAGAAAAACTGTGGAAACCGATTGTATTAAAATTCTAAGTAAAGGTACTTTACTTATTCAAGTGGATTTATAATGTGAAGTTACATCCCTGTTTTTTTTTCTTTGTAAAGTCAATTAATTGGATTTTACAGTTAAAATTGTGTTTCAAAAGCACATATATAAAGTTGTCAAATTTACCACAATACTTTGTGCCAAACAAATTAACATTCCTCAAATGTTCTGTGAGTAGCAAGCAAGCATCAGAGATGGACCGGGACTAGAACACACAACCCCTGAGTTTTTAAATCTCAATTCGAGGGGGTTGGGGTGTTGGATAAACCATATACAAACAAAATGTTTTTTAAATTTAGTTGTCTAGAGGGGAGGGTGTGTACAATTTTGTTGAAAATAACAGGCACAAGTACACTTTAAACCTATTGTGCATGCTATGGTAAGTATTTGTAACGGATATCCACACACTAGGGCAGCTCTTCTGGCATTTGACAGAATGTCCATATTACCACTCCACCTGTGGCAGGTATCCCTTAAGTGCCACACAGACCTAGGACCTCAGAGACCTGAGTTACTTTATTTCAACATACCTTTTTTTCTGATTCAGTCCTTAAAAATGAAAGTGAACTGAAAACATTCTGTTGTGTTTTACAACCACATAACACAATAATCTTGCTTTTGTTCCTTTCGTTTGCAAGTACAGTGTATGTATGGTTCTGAAATTAACCTCTTAACTGTTTTCTTTTGTCTTGTTTTTAAACACAGTATCATCGCCGATACATTGTGAGAGATCAGATTCTATCAAAATACCAGATCAAAATGAAGGCTACTGGGGTAAAAATAGAATAATTAATAAATAATCCTTTTTAAAAATGCGCACCCTTTCCTTTAAAACTTAATTTGTTCTCTTCCTCATGCCATCCGTGGCTCCAGATTTAACTCTCTGCCAAATTGCATTAAATTGCACGTCCAATACTTCAGTGTATATTCATGTACTTGTAAACACTTCATGGATTGCGTATTTTTTTTAAATAAATCAAACAAATAGAGTATGCACTGGAGTGTAACAAAAACTGTACTGCATCCTTTGGGTACTAAGGAGAGGTTGGCATGTAGGGAATGCAGTGCAACCTTGTGTTTTCTCATATTTAAACAGGGCCTTTAGAGGAATTCACTGACATCCCACCAGATGAAGAGGTGAAGCTGAACTCAGATTCACAGCTTCTGTACCTGAATCATACAGTTGGTGATGCGGTTGCCATAGTGATGCCCAAAAAACCGCTGGATGCTGAAGCAGTGGTGAAGAAACTTTAATTACTTAAATCTGAGATTCCTGGCATCAGTTACATTTTGAAATGCAGTCTGTAGTGTGTTTGTGTTTACTGGAATATTTGCAAAATTGTTTATTTGTAATCCTATAAATGTTAATTGGTTCATATTCACTTGTTTTCGTTTATGTCTTTTGTTAGCTTAATGGTGAGATTTTTTATGACGTCCAGTGCGTCAGCACAGGGGTGAGTACATGTTAAGTAATGTACACATTTAACAAAACGATCAACTTTCTTTGATTAATTTGCTTTTTTCATTCTTTAGTTACTAAAGACAAGATCATTAAAAATAATGGACATTAACGACAACCCACCAATATTTAAGGAGAAAGAGTATGAAAAGACTGTATCTGAGGTAAGATGATGCCATTTACATCTTCAGCCTAAGACTGAGTGTTTGTAAGATTGGGGCAGTTCTGTGATAAATTTTTCCAGTTTTTAAAAATTTTTTTTGTGAAATACTACATATCAGTCCAGCTTCGCCATGGACCTAATTGTGTTGACCATGATCTTATCATATATATTACCTCACCTTTTCCTTTTTAGATTATAGCCATTGACTCATCTATACTGAAGGTTGTAGCCGAAGACGCAGACGTCAGCTCAACTAACAGTATAGTTACATACTCATTATTGGTAAATGCTTTTATATTCTGTTTTCTGATAATCCATATTCAAGATTGAGGTAGATACTGAATTTGTTAATTTTGAACTAGATTATTTAAATTACAGTACTTCCTGAAGTAATGTGTTCAAATATATGCAAGTAATATTTTAAAAACAATGGCAGGGTAGTACTAGATTGTCAAGTGTCTTCTTTTATCTGTGACATTCAATATATTGTATACGGAATCCCAAAAAGTGATTTTAATGGTTTGCTTGAGTACACTGGTGAATGAACAGTAAATGACTCCACAGAACCAATCAGTAACTTGACTGTTTGACTGTTTTTCATGTCCCTGAAAGCCCCCAGTACCAGACCACTTTAACATTAAACGGGATGGTACTATTGTTTTGAAGAAAGTTCTGAACTACAATGTACAGAGTGTTTACACATTCTCAGTGGAAGCTCGGGTATGTAGCGTCACTCATGAACATTTTCAATAGACAAATTATCTATCTATCAATCCATTTTCTATACCGCTTATCCAATTTAGGGTCACGAGAAGATGTGCACACGCACGCACACACAAACACACACAAACACACACACACACACACACACACACCCACACAGACAAATCATTTTGCCTTAATTTTGTATTGACACGTTAAATATGGTCACTCACCCGAATACTAAAATACTTGCTTAACATGCTTTTTATTTTCTTCAATATACTCTTGACCCCCTCCAGGATGCTGGCGGACTGTCAGACACAACAACTGTGACTATCACAGTGACAGACTTCGATAACATGAGTCCCTATTTCAGTCACAGCCTGTACAGTGCTATCATACTGGAGAATCAAGTAAGAGTTTAAGATGCTTTAAAATGGCACTTATAGTTACTTTGTTTTTTATGTTTGCTGTTTACTTTCTGTTCACCTGACTATTCTATATGACTTTAGACAGGTCTTTTCCATGAATTGACGCCAGAGGCAATCCATGCACAAGATGGAGACAGTGGTCTTAATGAGAGTGTTGTCTACAGCATTGATACAGGTATTCCTGCCCCGCTACACACACACACACACACACACACACACACACACACACACAACAATTTCTACAACCTAATTTATATATTAATCAGCTTTGTGGATCAATCTGCAAAACTCCACCATGTTGGTCCTGTAATACATTTTAAAAAACAGAAGTACTAACTGACAGCTCTCCTAAAATTAAAGCAAACAGGGGACCTTGCAGGAGTCCGTAGTCCCTAGTCACTAGCTCACATAAATTCACATAGTAACCACAATATGACTGTCCAATAGGTCTGTGGGACCGATAGCTTATTCCCCTGCTGTTCAGTTTTATTCAGCATGGTATTTGTCAATTTTAGTAATTCCAGTACAGTACAACCATCACTTCAGCATTGATGAAACCAGTGGCGTCATTAGTGTGGTGGAAGCACTGGACAGGGAGCAGATAGCGGCTCTACTCATAAAAATCAAGGTATTTCTTCCTGTCACATGTGTCCCTGTATGTAAATACTGCATCATATTGACATATTGAATACAAGTTACTATGATGACGCACAGGTTTTTACGTACCTGATAAAATCCCCAACTCCCCTCTGTATGCACGTCA
The DNA here is from genome assembly GCA_025773905.1 of Chitala chitala. Taxonomy (NCBI): domain Eukaryota; kingdom Metazoa; phylum Chordata; class Actinopteri; order Osteoglossiformes; family Notopteridae; genus Chitala; species Chitala chitala. The sequence continues at coordinate 13,516 of JABJVR010004729.1, forward strand.
GGCTGCCCAGGTGAATGACAGACTGAAAACAGCCGACTCTCTGGTGACCGTGTCAATTGAAGACATGAATGACAATCAGCCAGAGTTTGACCAGAACAATTACATTGCAACTGTCCCAGAAAACTCCCCAGAAGGCACTTTCGTTGTTAAGCTTGTAGTCACTGACAAAGATGAGGTATGTCACCCTTATTATATTGGTATTTTTTAACAATTATTATGAGTCTAATGGCTTATTAGTTCAAATAAACAGCTCTTTCCTGCTTTGGTCATAGCTAAGCACCCGGTTCATGTCTGAATAATCATCTAACGTCTGTTGTCTTGCCTCTTAGGGTGGGTTTAGTGGAACACTTCACATCATTCCAGAGACAGTGCCTTTCACCATCGACCCTGATGGCACTCTGAGAGTCAAGGATTCATCTGTCCTGGACCGGGAAACGACCACAGACTTTACTTTCCAGGTAAGAATCATCCATCTGTCCACAATGCATAAATAAATCAACCATTTGGCCATACTGGCAAAATACCAACTTACCTTGGCTGGTGGCATAGTGGTACATATACATGCAGTTATATGGTGAATACCCACCTCGGAACAACAGATTTACCGTTCAGTATAAACAAACAAGGCACAGTTTCAACAAGGCAACATTCAACACCTGAACAAGAATGCAACCATTCAACACAAGTGCATGTCATAGACCATCAACAGTATGAATTTGGTGACTGATAGTCACATCACATATGATAACAAGGAATAACTGTGACAAAATGAGGAACGAAGATTATAAAAGTAATTATTAACTTGTTTATGGCTGCAAAAAATGTTGTTCATATGTAGAACTCACCCTGTTAGAA
>JABJVR010004730.1:0-14369 GCA_025773905.1 Chitala chitala
CACACACACACAGACACACACACACACAGGAAAGCAGTAGCCTCCTCCCACAGCTCTTAAGACAGTGTGGAAATTCTAGTTTAAGAAACATGCCTTCCTTTTCCTTACTGATCTGATTTTAGTTTTGGCATGAATTCTTAAAGTGATATGGAACCTTGCTTTCTAATGTGAAACTTTAATTCTCTGAGTCTAAGGCTCTAATGTTATTACTGTTGTTCGTTCTGGCAAATAAAGCAGAATAACTTTACAGTAGACACTACCTCCAACATCTAAGCAAAGGTAACTGGGTTTTGAGGGCTGCAAATGTCAGAAATGCAGAACAGAATGGTGCAGTCAGACCTGCACCAACACCACTAACTTTAATATGGCGACTGGTAGATAAAACAGGACAGAAAGGCCCACCTCGTTCTCCTTCGTCTCGTACTTGGCGGCATGCTTTCCTTGGCTTTTCCTTCGCAGCTTCCTCAGGTCCGACTGTGACCGCTCCAGTGAGTCCTGCTTCAGCTTGTGTTCCGTCTGGTACCTTTTGAATGTGGCCTGTTGGACAAAGCCCTTGTGCTTAAATCCTTACGAATCGACACCTGGAAAAGCACCGGCTAACACGACTGGGCAGGCTAAGAAATTATGCTTTTAAACAAATTAACACGCACATTTTCACAGATAATGCTGGATGGAAGAACAAACCACAATTCTGAAAATCATGTCGCAAGAATGTACGTGTTTAAGAGGACTGTGCACAGACAGTGGTATTAAACATTACTCACTGTCATATACTTCACATCCATGTCCGTTTTCTTTTCCAGTTCAGCAATAATCTCCTTATGAAATCTTTTGAACTATAAAGGGAAAACAGAACCGGTATTTGTTAATTATGATACACACTACCATTCATCATTCGTGACATGCTGCAAAAGTCTTTTGTGCATTACTGACGTGATTTCCAAGAAACTGCTACATTGTTTTCACTGTTGAGGGTAAAGTTCATGAAAATAGTAAGCAAATATCCTGTATTTAATTTGTACTTTATCCATAAAAAACAATGTCCAAACCATGTGAAGTTTTCAAAGCCTTTGTAGTGACTCAGCACCGAAAGGCAGGGTCTGAGACACAGACAATGATCCATCATGAATCAGCGAATGAATTGCAGTAACAGCTCTGCTGACCACACTCACCTGTGAACGCTTCACTGAAAGATCACCAGACACCTCATGCGTAACACTGAAGTGCAGAGGCCTCTATACAAACCCAGAGCAAGTCTGTGGATTCCCCTCTCCAGGTACGGAGATGCGTGCGCGCGCATGTGTGTGTGTGTGGCTTTCAGCCAGCTGTGTCACAGATTCTCCACCAAGTCTCAGTATTTGTGAAAATAACCCAGAATGCAAACATATGAAAATCAACAGTGTGCGTGAGAAAAGCAAAGCAAACATCCGCACTGCTTGACGACGCTAGACCGTCAGAATGATGAGCATGAAATAGCCTTACTTTGTTCATGAAATATAAATGCATGAAAATTTCACACCTGTGATTTACAAATTCATCCAGGTACAGTGTACATAAGCAGGTAAACAGTGTGCGCTTAGCAAATGGAAAAGCTTTCAATGACTTTTACGTCAACCGAGGTAAAACTGCTGATATCGCTGTAGATTTAACCTAACATATCACAGTGCCAGCATCGAGCACGGAGGTGGGAATGCGGTTTAAACGCAGAAAAGTCCACAGAGATTAATTAATATTAAAAGCTGTGACATCAACCAAAGCTTAATAGAAAAAAAAAATCCCAAAATGTAGCTAAAGGGGAGAAAAAAAAAAATGTTTGTAAAAATATTTAATTAAGAAGGACCAGACTATCTGTATTCAGTACTGAACTAACAGTTTTAATAAACATCAACTGTTGCAACTTCCTCTGAGATAGTAACAATGCTAACACAGCTAAGAGCATATACGTATCACAGGTTATATATTCATGACCTCTAGGTGACCTCCTGTTTCTCTTGTCCAGCCCGCTTATTTAAGGAGCGTGAGTTTGCACATAACATGGTGCGTGTGCATGTGCACGTTTTTAACAGCGTCTCCATGGAGCCGCTGACAAGGACACACTTAGACACACACTCCTGTCCTCCCCGACACGAAAATCAACCACCCTCGTGTTTCCCGTCAGACAGAGGCATGACATAAAACAAGTCAACACACATTCATACACAAAAGAACCATCCTTAATGAAGTGACGTGCATGCAGACTTTGGGCTCCTTTGGGAGCCCACCTCTTGGCTCACACTGTCCGTGTGTTGGGCTGTGGGGCAGGCCAGAGGTGGGCCCTGGGCCCTTTTCACAGAGCTCAGTCACATTGTGTGAAAAGCAAGCTCGAACTTACGTTCTCTTCTAGCTCAAAGTGAATCTTCTTGTGGACCTCGGCGATCTCCATCAGCACCACGCCTGCAGGTAGAATGAGTAAGTTCTATGACTTTCAGAGCGCGGCTGAAAGGGCACGCCAGATGTTCACATTGCAACTCTCCAAAATCAAAGCTGCTAACATGTACTTATGATTTACCATTTCCTAAAGGTGAACACATGGTGTGTCTGTCTGGTAAGATGGAGAAAAGAAAAAAGAAAAAAAAAATTCAACAAAGACATCAAAGAGAGAACCTGATACCCTCATCAGTTCACTTTTCTCCACTCACACTTTACTGTCAATCACGTTTTCTCAACACATGTAATTTATACTCGTACCGCCAGTCACGCTGAGGCTGACCTTTACACACATCAGGAGGCCTGCAATAAAGTACTGCTTTTCTGAGGCAATCCTCCTCTTCTACGTATGGTAGCAGTACACTCTATTCGTTTCAATATGCATTAAACAGATTCCAGCACTGATGTGACAAGGTAAAGGCCATGATTAGTCTGTGCAGGGCTAGGTGAAACCAGATGATGACCTTTACAACTGTGTGCTGTCCACGCTGCTGAGGTGTTCCACAGAAGCTTCATGCGGTCTCAGTTAATGAATCACCATGGGCTTCAAAGAACATTCCTAACGCACTGCAAAAGGCAGAAGGCACCCTATGACACAGTCCATATATTTCCAAAAACTAATCTGCTGGTAGCACAGTGGCTCAAACGGTTGTTGCTGGACACCTCCGGGGTAAAGGGCCCAGCTCCAGCGTTTGTCTCTGTTTATGTGTAGCTTGTATGCTCACCCTGTGCATGGACACACACATTCTGCTTTCCTCCCACTCTGTGTTCATACAGTTATTTAACAAATCTAACACCATACTACTCCTCTTTTTAATCCAAGCAGGCAACAGGTATCAGAATTCTAAAAACCCTGTCATCTTAGGTACCATCAATACCACAAATCATATGACCAGAAATTAGAAGAAAGTAGAAAAATGTGTGCATATTTGTCTGTGAATATTGCTGTATAATCTGGGCACTCCATGATCCACAATTATACTAGCACTGCTATCTAAAGGTCAACAGAATATCCTGGAAAAGGTTTCCTTTGTGCAGACAAGGAGCACAGTTCACAAGCAGCCTGTTTTCACAGCTCTAGAAACAATGTGGAGGGTGTGGACATCCATAAAGGTTACAGTGTGTACACATTTAGCCATTGCTACGAAATCCTCTGATGGTTTATAATACAAGGGGGCATAATACCCTACTCTTACAGACTGGGTTAAACCTACTCATGTCTGACTTATACCTGCTCAGCAGGGCAGCCATAGCCACTATTAAACATGTCAAAGACCTGCAACATCGTTAAATTACTGGAGATACAAGGAGCAAGAAGAATGTAATCCATCACCTTAAAAACTGATTCTCTAACAACTGAACCTACCATCAGTTAATTAGTTACACAAAAGTGAGACAGACTGAAGCAAAGTAATAAAAAAAAAAAAAAAAAAACACCACTGGATAATGCAACAATTTTCAGATGTATTGCTTCATTTGAATACAACCTGCTACTTAAAAAAAAAAAAAAACGTATCACTGTACATCTTATAGTTATAAGCTTACTGAGGGAACTTTGAACATCATTTCCTCGATTTACACTGATAAAAAAAAATTTGCACAGTTTTGCATTGCAGATTTTATTCAAATTGTTTTCCTCTACAAGTAACCCCCCCCCCCACAAAATGCATCAATGTCTGCATTTCGTTTAACCAATCAATGTGCATTTTAATGACTTGCCTTTGTTTTACAAGGGTGTCTAATTTTGCAAGAGTTTGCTGAGAAAGACTTTAAAGAGAAACACACCCAACACCAGCAGGATCTCACCTACAAAACAACATCAGAGTGCACTATAAAACTGAAATCTCCTTCCTTGTGTCTGGAAGTGCTGGGAGAGTCTTTGTTGCTAGGCTGCTTCAGATTAATTGTTTCTTCTACTTAATTTTACACTGATGTGACTCAGAAGGCAGAGTCCTGATACCCGTCTCAAGTCAAGGCACACATTCAATATGTGTCTGCTGTAACGAAACACCAAAATGCCACCAGTGCACCAACAACACCCAAACAGAGGCTTGCTATCAGTACGTCATGTTACAGTGTCGAGAATTGTGGAGCCAAATCCGCACTACAGGCCCAAAACATGCAAGCCGAGCACTGCCGCGTGTCAGATATCACAAGTAACGTCAGACATCGCGCACAGAGTCATGGTCAAGAATGTGTACTTAGTGTGATGTGGAGCGAGCTCACTGACTGTACTCTGTGGAAAGGGCATCTGGCAGAGGGAACGTGACCTTTCTGTGCTGATGTCTCGAGGGCTGAGGACTCACTATTACCCCATCCCACCAGCCTGGCTCTCATGACCGCCGTCTACACAAACACCAGCTCACCAGCCCAGAAAAGTGAGAACCAACTGTGAACCTTCTGCCTCAGCTAATCTGTCCCTGCTTGCCTTGGGTGGGGTCATTCTGCGTCACAGCTGCTGAGCATGACTAACTCTCACAACACGGTGCGGTTCGCAGCCAGTGGCAGGGAACACACCTGTGCAAAAAAGCACAGTGGCACTCTGAATGTTCGGAAACAGCAGATTCACCACACGCAGGCTGCTCTGTGTCTGGCTCGTATGAAGTAGGGAATACTAAAAACATACTTATTGTCATGTCATTGACCTCCAGCTAACTGTGATATATATATGTATATATATATACACACACACACACACACACACACACACACACACGTGTGTGTGTATACATGGGTATGCGGGTTGGAGGCATCATCTGTATTAGACTTCAAAACAAATGTATGGCACTTACAGCGCATGACAGAAAGTCAGGCGTGGTGCACGCACTGTTACTGGAATTACAGGAAAGCACATGTTAATGTGTGTGGCTGAAAAAAACATGAACCTCGAAAAAACGTCAGCCAAACTTGACGTCCACAAGCGCTGGACAACAAAAATTAGCATCTGACCAGCTCTCTCTGGAGTCACTGTGTTAGCAAGGAGGCTATAGAAAAAGAAAAAAAACTGAGCTGAAAATGAAGTTGTTTAATGAATGGCAGGCGGCTGTTAACTGGGGACCCCTGCTTTCAGGCACTGCCAAATCCTGCCATATTTTGACTGGGACTGTAAGAGGGCTCAGGAGGCTGATGGAGTTACAGCTGAGCATTCTAAGTACACTGGCTACAGGTGGTGTGGAAGGGATAGGAAAGGCCTGAACTATAAATGCTTCTGAAATGCTGCTGCTAATCACTAATGTTACACTCCAGGACATAAACTGTTTCCTACAACCAGCAAAGCTAAAAGCTCTTTTATGCGCAGTTTCCCTTACTGTAGCTTTAAGATTAAAAATTCAGCACACTCCCAACACGAGCCACGAACGGTTCCTTGGCAAAAACACACACACAATTAAAGGAAGTACCAGTCCCATTTAGTTTTATGCCTAAAAAAAAATGTAGTTATTGTGTTAATTTATTTTTAATGGTACACATCACAGTGTCGAAAGAGATTTTAATGGTTAAAAAGTGAAAGTCAAGCGAATATCTACAAATTAGAGCAAAGGGGGGTCTGGTAAAAACTGCTTGTGTTAAGAGGATTTAAAAGAAAAAGAAAAAAAAAAAAAGAAAAAAAAAAAGAAAGGTCATATGCATTTCATTTCATTTGATTTACATTAGCAAAGCTGGCCTAATACAAACCTTTCTTATATCATGTGGCTGATAAGGTGATCCAGTCATTAGCAAAACAGCAGGTGGGTGGGGTAATAAAACACTGAAATTATTCTCTGTACACCAGACTTCCAGGCCCCTAGGAGCAGCACAGCTTTTCTCCTGTTAAGTGTGTGTGTGTATGTATGTATGTATGTATGTATGTATGTATGTATGTGAGAGCACGCGCGCGTTGCACACGTTGTTCAGTCACAATGGGGCTTTCTGGAACATGGAATGACAGGAAGGAGACGCACGGTCTGGGCAGGGGCTCGCCAGCTTGTTTGGAAAGTCAGGTCACTCTGTTCTGGTCTGTTCTGTTCTACTTCAGAACAGCAGTCACAGCTAGATCTTCAAAAGAGATGGACCAGCAGGCTGGTAGAACTCTGTAAGAAAAACGCCTCTCTTACAGTCTTGTTTAAGCACCTGTACTGGAGTGTTAGCCAAGCTCAGAGAAACTCAGGGTTCTCCATGAAATGACACGTGTGTGAATAGCTCCACAATAGCTAAGCACTAGGGTGCTAAATATCAGAAATGATGTTCCTATACAGGGAGCTTTATCCATTGTAGATAAGGCTATCATTGTGGCAGCAACACTGTTTAAATTTTTCAATGTCATCGCACAAGTGATGAGATAAAATGTACAGCTACACACTATGGAAGAACATGCAACTCCCCAGGACAGTCGTTACACTATATACTGTGAGACAGTGAGTCAGACATGTGGTAAAGAAAGTATACAAATAGACATATTTTGGTTTAATGAATAGCAGGCAACTGTAAAAATGTGATATTCAGATAGCTTACAAGGAGTGTCAGGAAGTATATTTCTGGAAAATGTACAGGGTGTAATAACGGTTTCAATTTATGTCCATGTACTTGCACCAGAACTGTAAAAAGGTACATACAATCAAACAGGGTACCAATGTAGTTTGAGATGCTCTGCTGACAGTGCATTGGTTTCAATGTGAGCAGCAGGTAGCCCTAAGCGCTCTCTCTAACAGAGAGGTTATACTAGTGGTGCTCAAGGCCGGCTCTGAGAACCAGCGTGCGTTTCGTCTTCAGCGGCCAGACCGGTCTTTCCTCATGCTTCTCAGCGCGGGTCTGATCAGTCTGCAGGATTTATTAGCTGGGCAGGAGGAGACTTTCCCAACACATATGACCAGATCCAGACCCCTTTGTACCCCTCTGTGAGCAGTAACCCCCCCCAGCTATGATGTCACCGTCACCTCTGCTGTAAAATGTTCGCCTACAAAGACAGGACTGATCAACTATACGGACAGGGTGAAGCTTTAGGAAAACTGAAAACTAACTTTGTGACAATCCACGCTAACAGCCAAAAGTTTGGACGTGCCATGGCAGAGAGAATAATTTTCATTGTGACCAGTTTTCTAATTTATAGAACAGTGATGGCAATAAAACTATAAAATATGTTCCATTGGTTAGCAAATAAAGAGGTTAAATAAAATGAAAATCCATCTTGTATTTTAAACGCTTCAGAACAGCCACCTCTTACCTTGATTACAGCTTGGCATTCTGTCAATAAGCTACATTAGATATTCACCTGGGATGCTTTTCCAACATCCTCACATATACTGAGCACTTATTGGGTAGAAGTGAAGGAACAGCAGCCAATGAAATACCTGTTTAAACTGGGCATCTCCAAACATTTGACTGGTAGTACATACAAATGTTCCAACAGCGCCTAGCTCTTTTAGAACATTTAAAGCCCCTTGGATTTTCATGTGAACGAGCAAGGCCGCGCCCAAGCGTAACGTCATTTGAATGATATTCCAAGGCTGTGTGACTCCACAATGCTGTGCACTATGATAAGAGAGCTGCCAAAATACCTGTTCTGACAAAGTTAGGGTGTGACCACAACGTCGCCAGAACATGAAAAAAAAATAAATAAAACCGTTCTGCCCTTTGGTTTCCATATAACTAGTGTGTTTACTAAGGGTAGCAACAGCAGTACTAGTCTGGCTTGTTTTGCCATGTGCAGAGCTTTAAATTTAGTCCTGTTTCTCAACAACAGGGTATATATCCACTCAGTGGCGATTAGCTCTGTTCTCCAATCACTGCCGATCAATCCCAAAATGCAAACTGGGAACAATGACAAAAACCTAAGATACTCCACAAATTACATCAGAACTCAGGAGGATCCAAGAAACGCAGACATGTCTTAAAACAGTGTGTGTACCACGGAGCACAGGACTGGCTGTGTAGTAGTGCTAAAACTTCCGGATCACAGAGGAGCACACCATGCTGTCAATCAAACAAGCAGAACTAAGGTGCCTGGAAAGGAAATAAGCTAAATGCCACTCATTCTTCTGCATGAACATCCTCCTATATTAATATCAGCATGGTAAATGAAAAGCCACCTTGAATTACAACATTTGACCCATTTACACCTTTGCTCATTAGGTAATTTATTTGCTATGCAATTGGGCTTTATGTGACTTTTTGTTCTTTGAAAACTTTTTTCCTCCCCCAAATATTTATGATTAACTTCCTTATTGCAAAAGTACCATGAAACTGTCATACCTATCATGCTTGCCCTCATGTTTTAGTGCTGTTACGTCATCAACATGCTACAGGTGAAAAAGCACCTTAAACATACGTGTAATCCGTGAAACACTATCCCCCCATATTTTGACCATGGAATAACACAATGAAACATACATTAATAAGACTATTACAATCCTAGTTTAAAAGATGTAAAAAGTAGTTTAAAAAAGATTTTTAAAACTGGCATATGAATGTATTGCAAAGCCCAGCAATACATCTCTATTTTATAGACTGCCACATTGACGGGTATTTTTTCATATGCTGATACTTGGTGCTAGGCGAATGAGGTGTGGAAGACACCAGTACTCATGTGATTAACAAAGAAGACTTCCTCTGGTAAGACAATGCCTTTGAATTTGTGAGAGACGGCCATGTCTAGACAAGATTACTTCCACGCTTGAGCTTTAGCCCAAAGTTCCACATGTAATATGGCAGATGGTGAAGAGTGGGGGGGGATTCTCTCACTGTCTGCCTGTTTACTCTGTCTATTTGCTGCTGCCCACTGAGCAGCGTATGAGAGAATTCGCACTGCCATGCGGGCGTCTGTGCCGTACCTCCTGGCGCTCGGAGAGCGGCAGGGCCAGGACGGCCCTCGCCTTGCACCGTCTGCATGCAGACGCAGCAAATTATCCGAGCACAGCGGCAGCAGCACTGGGGAACAATGGGGTACCAGATGTGAACAACATGCCCAGAGGAGCATTCATGCCTCGAAGGAGTGTGGGATGAATCATTTATTTGCACAATTATTTACATGCGGTCCACAGATGTTCACACAGCCCTAACCAGGATGTCACCTTCAGCTGCCGTAAACTCCAGCACAAGACAGGAAGCTTCAGAAACACGCTTGTTACTGCGTCAATTTTTCATACATTGCCTAAGTCTCTGAATGTGTAAGCCAGCCACACACAGGCACGCAAAAAACACCAGACAAAGGAAGTACAGTACCATCGGAACCTCTGACAAAACAGCAAACCGAGCACAGACACCCCCCACGAATCGAATATTCACCTACATGTATTCTGATGTAATCACCTGGCACAAACTTTCAGTCTATTGCAAAAAATATTTATTGTAATAATGAAGAAAATCGATGGGATGTACAGCAAGCCTACCCAGCACTAAGCAACATGAATCAGCACTGTAGGCGTACGGGGGGTTCGCTCTCTCTTTTTGTAAGCTTTACATTTTTGGAAATAAAGCGTCGCTTTTTCTGCAGTCAACACAATGTTTTGTAATTTTAAAAATAAATTTGAAGGATTTTTCATGCATTATCCTTTCTATCTGAAACTGAGCAAAGCAAACCTAGACAGAATTTGTCCTAAAAACAAGTGAAAATAAAAACCTTCTTCAACGCTCATCATCTCTACATACACACACATTAAAACAACAGCTTGTCAGCAAATATATAAAGATATACATTTTAAAACAGTGAATGCCCATTAATCAACAACCATTCCAAAATAAATTCCACTTCATTGTCCTATTTCAAATTAGCTTTGAACAGCTGTAGTTTTCCACTGCTGTATGTATTACTTAGCAGCCACACAATATTAGTAGTTACCATCTGATTTTTAGGTTACCTACCAAATGGTAGTAAAAGTAACATTATACAATGTGAAAACAGATACTGAGGTCAACAGGTTTTTATCAACATTACAATAAGACTGAGTACGCAAACCTGCCTGCAATATTTGTTCAGTAAAGTTAAAGATGTTCATCTGGATAATAGACTCACCCAATTCTCTGGAGACAGGTGACACTGCAGCATGTTCCCCAATCTTTGAAACAGCATCAAAATACACCTTTCCAGCTACCGTCATCGCTGCAAGAACAAAACGTATGCCTTCAATTTACACTGCTACCATTTACAGGGTGCCTCTACAGTATGTTTCCCCTACACAATGGTAAAAGCTTTGCACAGTATTTGCTTCCAGTGTGTCTTCAGACAGTCTGCAACTATGTACACTTATCAGGATAACGTTGCTTATTGAGATTATACAGATGGGACCAAAGCATGATGATATAGCCTATGTATAAGGGATTGAAAAGATAACCTACCTGTTACAGATTTGTCATAGCTCTTCCCTAGGTTGACCAGGTTCCTGAGGCCAGGATTAAACTGCTCCATGACATTCTGGGCAGGAGGTGAGGCAGTGAAGGGGGGGGGGAAACAGTGAGCAATGAAAGCAACAAAATGTGAAAGTGCTGCAACTGCTGTCATGTTACAGAGTGCCTGGGGTGCGCCGGCATCCACAACCGCAGCGGTGTTCTTGGCTCATTATAACATGTAGAGTCCCACTGGCTTTTGTTTCAACATTGCTAATTCCACGAACAATAAAAAGGCCCTACAGAAAAAACCAGATTTTGTTGGAGGGCCTTTGGCTTTGAATAGAAATTTTAAGACAAAAATAACTATAAATTGAGGTAAGATTTTTACTAAAAACACTTAAGACTTGTTGGATCTGCACTCGAAAAGCCTGATACACAGCTCTGATTTCCCCCCAAATCTTCTTCTAAAGCCCCCCTAATGTGAGCTTTTGTTTTAACTCAGCTTCCGTTTTCTTAATTAATGATAAAACCTTTGACTGAACTTGTACTTTCGAATACAGCGTGTTCTTTTAGAGGTTGGTTAACAGCAATACACGGGAGATAAAAGTAACACACAAGTATCGTTGATTTTAAATTTCTTCTGAACATGAGTGATTGAATATTTAGGGATAACACTCAATAGTACAAATGTATCTGAGCTAACAGAGCCATTATCATTCTTTACACATCATGTGCATCTTGGTACCGTTTGTTTTGTATATATAATTAATAACAGCACATACAACACAATGCATCTTTGAAATGTGCCAATTAATCCTGAGGCAATTCTGCAGAACCAGAATGATTCATTTCTGGATTAGAACATGCAGGCAGCCTGTGTACACTTTCATATTTACACTTCAATGTTTTACTGCAGCTCTTCAGCTCAAGAGCAGCTCCGTGACATTCATCTATTTATTACTAGGTTCAGATCCTTTCCCTTTGTGCCACTGAGAATTTTGAAAAACAAACAGAACCTGCAAAACAATAATTTACTACTTTACAGATAAAAGAGTGGAAAGGGGCAAAAAAATATTATTTATTTCAGATTATTTATTTATGTATGTATTTTTTAAAGTTTAAGTATTTAGCAATCTGGAAAATTACTATTTCATTTGTTTTTAACACCCTAACAGCTGTGGTTGGCAAGCAGAACTTTATTGGTGTTTACATGCCACCACTATGTTTTACAGTCTGATAGCCAGGCTGGCAAAAAACATTAACACTCATTTACATCATCAAAATATGCAGCACATTCAGTCTACATTCGTTCAGTATTGAAACACCTAACCTACATTAATATTTATATGATATGTTTTCTAATCAATCATGTCTAATTAGTTCTGTTACCCAAAATCTTATGAGTTCTGTAAATTGGTTATTACTTTTGACCCATTTCACAGATACTACTATAGCTAGAATGCTCCATTTTGGCAAGTTTTCTCCATGCAAAGCACATTTGACAGGGAGTTAGGCTGTAGTTTTGATGAGGAAGATGTGCAAATACATTTGACATTTACCCAATATAAACATCAATCAATAATTTGTAATGTTTTGTTAACAGGTGTGCAGTAAACCCTTTTAGCACTGGGTTGCTGTAACACACAACTGTGGTTACAACTTGTCAGACAAACAAAAGAATATTCTGTATTCGGGAAACATTCATATGGTAATAGCTGAGAGTTTTTCTGCTTGGAAAACAAGTAGGGGGAGGGGGGTTCGCCGAGCAGATATCAAGTTTGGACAGGATCTTCAGGTTTCACCTCCTTTTAGTGCCTACTTTCAATCTGTATTTCAACAGAGACGCAAAGAGCGACTGTCAGGATCATACTCTATGCCCCACTGTGTTAGCAAGAGAACAAGATCTATAAACTCGCATTCCAGGGGGCTCCAGAGAGACCACAGAAGAGGACCAGCTAAAGGAGAGACTCCCCAGTATCAGAACACAAGCCTAACTCATGGTGAAAGTGTCTAATAACATCTATTTGAGCTAACCTTTCAGGGAGCACGTCTTATCCATCACCCCGTTACAAAAAATATATGATTTTTCATTAAGATTTTTGCCCCTTTCAGCATACTAGCGTCGTATGTGTACTTATTTAAACCGTAACTTCTAGCATCACACCTGTTAGGCCGTTTATCTGGAAGCTTGCTGACCACATATCTGGCTGGTGGAACAAAAGAAACATCTCGAATACGTAAGAAACAGTCAGCTGGGACGGCAATAAACTTTTGTGGATTCAGTTCATATTTAAGGAGAGTTCAATCAAACACATTCACCAGTATTTGACATGCGATCAGTTTTAATAATTAACCTAACTTTCCATTTGCACTCTCGAGTGCAAAGTCCTTCAGTCATTTCCCAAATGCTGAAAAACTATTGAGCTCCCCCTTCCCCTCCAGTAAGAGTGTCGACAGTTCCTTTTTCAATACCCAAGACACACCCTCCATTAAATAATGACGAAACAGGTATGCGGCATTTACAACCAGACAGAAAGTACAAACTGGTCCCGTCCCCCCCAATCCATTTGCCGAGACAGGTCTGGCTCCAAGCACACAAAACTGTTCGCATCGATTTATTTTCACGAATAAAGTGTACCGAGTGCGTTCACCACACAAAAAGTTCAAGGTGTCGTTTGGAAATAAGTAGAAGTGAATGCGCGTTAATCGGACTTCAACTTCAGCAATCGCTGCTGAAGTATCTGGGTGTGCCAGGGGAAAACCTGTTGGAAACCAATCGGCCATTGATACCCCTCTTTCGCAAAACTTTTACCTTTAGCACCTTAATCATAAAAATGATGAATGATAAAAACATAAACAACGTCCAGTACAAATCCATGTTATTACTGTATGACCAAAACGTTTTCCCAACACTTCATTTAGCAAAGCAACACGTATTACACAACAAACTAATAAAATACTATGCTATATCTTCAGCGGGCTACCAAATAAAACTAGAAGGATCTTGATACTCTTGGATCCCTTTCAGCGCCCACCTTGAGCAGACGAGGACGCTGCAATGTTCATTAAATAACCGAGGGAGATGGTCCCAACCTGACATATTGCAGCTTTTCCTATCGACACAAAATGTGAAAATATAGCCACTTGGAACGATCAACAAAGCCAGGAGGTCTGGCAGTGCCAAGTGATTGGCAGGAAAAAGAAGAGTAATGGTTGGAAATACAATGTAACTTACCTTATATGTGCTCTCGGTGAGCTTGTTCACCTCTTCCGAATCTCTAGACATAATTGTATCCCTTCGTTTCCCTAATTTCCCGTGTCAAAACAATATATCGATATTCAGTGTAAAGAAAACGAGTCGAGTATGCAGGATCTTCAGTTCGAACAGACTGCACGGGACTGCTGCTTGTCTGGGGAAAATTATAAAAACCAGAAAACAATAATTTAAAAAAAAAAAAAGAGGCGAGGTGCGCAGAGCTCGTCCTCTGCAGCTGCGCGTGAGCCAAACTGTCAAACTTCTGCGTGTGTGTGTGTGTGTGTGTGTGTGTGTGTGTTATATGGTAATGAGAGAAAAGGTGAGACTCGAGACGTCATAGATTTCTAAT
>JABJVR010004731.1:0-14368 GCA_025773905.1 Chitala chitala
GGTCATACAGAGATCGGACAGCCCTTAGCAGAGAGCCCCTGACTCCATATTCCCAGAGCACCCCCCACAGGATGCCATGGGGTACACGGTCAAATGCCTTTTCCAAGTCCACAAAGCACATGTAGACTGGTTGGGCGAACTCCCATGAGCCTTCAAGCACCCTAGTAAGGGTATAGAGCTGGTCCAGTGCTCCACGACCAGGACGAAAACCGCATTCTTCCTCCTGAATCCGAGGTTCGACTATCGGCCTGATATCGGCCAAAAGTCAACACAAAATAGAAAATTGTCAGCATGGTTGTAGAGGCACTTTACACAAATTTTTGCTATAATTAATTTGTAGTTCAAATAAAAAAAAAACAGTTTCAAAAGCCAAGAACAATAAAGCAAAAATTTGGGTAAAAATTCAAATAGCAAAGTCCACCTGTATATTCTTTGGTTGAAAAATATTGTACAGAGGAAATCAGTCATAAATAAAAAAAGGTATAAAAAGTCATAAAATGTTAAAGGAAAAAACATCAACCAGAAAAAAATACTATGGGGAATACCTGCACAAGCAAATTATCAGTCCGGAGGTATGAACCTTACTTTTAGCCTTTTAGCAGGTTGTAAAACACAATATTTATTGTTTCAGTATTTAAATTATTTTGGATAAAGCGTTTGTAGATTTTTTTCATGCTATTCAGGGAGGGGCGGGACATTACTTTGAAAAATTGAAAAACTGACCTCATGAAAGGAAACAGGGGGTCCTTGTAAAAAATTCACAGCCATATAAATAAATTATTTCATAAAATAAATTATTATATATTAAATACTGCAGAAGTATTATATATATATTATTTATCACCAGTACTTTTAAATAACCTTACTCCGTCTTTAAACTTCCATATTATATTTTCAGACCAGAGTTATCACTAAGAGAGAAATATGGGGTGTAAGCACAGTTACCAGAACATCATGGATCATCTGGGGCAGACATGGAGGCCGTGCTGGTTTCTGTGAAACTCTTGGGATTTTTGTGTAGACTCAGGATGTCTGGCTGTCCAGTTTACCAGAATCGCTCTGCTAAATAAAATAGCATTTGAGCTGGTATCTCCTGCAGAGAGTGCAAAGTGTAATATTTCCATGGCAACATACTGACATTTGCACAACAGACTCCATGAGCTCCAAATGTTTAGTATCTAAAAACCATGTTTTTTTCTATTTGAGCACAGGCATGTGAACAAGTGGTGTGAAAATGTCTCATGGAGCAGAAACATGTTTATTTATTTATCTATTATTTTTTTTGTAATGAAGGTAAATCTTGATCTACTACTTATGTGCACATCTGTTTTGGGTAAAACACTAAAACGCTTTATCTATAACTTAATTACAAAGGAAAAGTTGTACGCCAAAAAAGGTCAGTTTAATAATGACCCTCACAGGTAGTACTGTGTTAATATTAGCCAAATGTAACATGATGATTTTGCATTTATCTTTAAACTGACTGTCACAAAATCATTTGTAAATCAAAGGATGTCATTTTACATCTGAAATCTTTTTCCCTGGTATCTTTGGATGGGCTCCAGGCTTCCTGCGACCCTGAATTGGATAAGCGGTACGGAGAATGGATGGATGGATAATAAGGGCCCTTAATGTTAAAATCAAAGATCAAAGAAAACAGAATAAGAAACAGAGAGAGAAAAGGGGACAGAGAGGGGGAGAGAGAGAGAGAGAGCTATAACCATAAAAAGAAAAGAAGACAATACCAAAAGCATTTGGGACGTGGTTGACAAAAAGAGGTTTTACAGGTCTCCCTCCAATAACACACTGGGTGATCTTAGCTCATAGCAGAGTAGACTAGTAATAGGTGGTTTAAGCAGCGAGAGAACATTCCAGACACTGGCATGAGTCTCTCGTTATCTCAGGCTGTCAGTATAATGAAACACACAGAGGCTTCCCTCACTGAGGTCATCCCAGTGACACAGGGCCACAGTCTCTGTACCACATAACGCAACAGCACTACAATATCTTACTTTTATACCCTTGATTTGGGTTTGTCTGAGTCTTCAGATGTTAGTGCAACCATGAACACAGGGCTGTCTCAATTTAAGAACATAAAAAACTTGAAAATCACAAGGTTGGTTACAAATTCATTGTCATAGTGGCTCATTCTTTTCACCTAAAGCCTACAGAAACAAAAATTCTTCACTGAACTCATAGACCTGTGAGAATAAAGTCCTCCAAAACTGTCAGTGTTTTCTATTGTTATGCATGGTCAGGTATATTAAGCAGTTTTTTACAAAAATTAAAGTGTGTCACCCTATGGTTAGGCAGAAAAATTTAATTAGCAGAAATACATAATTTAAACTAACATATGCACCCTCACTTAATCACATGAAGATCAGAAGCACACTAATGGTTGAACGGTGAGCCATGAACAATGGCTTCTGAATTATCAAAGGACACGAGTAACAGGAAACCTTCAATCGTCACACTACACAATGTCCGAAGACCTAATACTACTGACATACTACTGACATACTACTGACATGGTATAAAGTAGCAAATGCACGATATAGTTGCACATTCTAACAATGTGCAACATATTCACACAATGCCAAATATTTACAAATGGTAGATACATACACACAAAATTTGAGAATTGAAAAATTATCAGCGTGCAGGTGGGGTGTGTAAAGGATGTCATGAAACACTCAACTACAGACTGGGGAACAAAAGAGCAGTTCACTGGAGCATTGCAGAAGTTCATAACAGAATGGAATGCTGAGCGCTCGGACTTTACAGGTGCTCATTAACTAGCCCTGTGGTGAGTGGGGCATGGACACTGAGGGAGGCATCACTGAGCAGCTTTCTATGACAGTCTAAGTGGTAACTGAGCTGGGAGGCCAGGGCTGTGTGACTACACAGTGCTGCTGTCACAAACACCTGCATGCTGGGAATGGGTTAAGCTGATCTTATGGTGAAATAGCAGTAGGAAGTCTGAAGGTCTACCTGTAGTCAGGTTCTAAAGGAGGCATGTTTGTCTTCCATGGATCATTAAGCACCTGGGTTTACTCTCCATTTGTAGGCAGAGATTAATCAACAGGGGTCATTCAGGTTTACCAGTGACCTGATCACCCAAATTAAAAGAAAACACAACAGCAAACGCTTAATGTGTTTGTACAAAGTCACAAAGGCTTCCCACAATGTGCCAGGCCATTTTCCAGCTCTTCTATCAGTGTAGCACGACAGAGAAATGCCAGAGCAGCAGTCAGAGCCTACTGAACAAAATCAGTTTTTTATAAGTGCTCACTAGAAAATTTCCACCCAAAGCGTCTCAAGTTTTTTTACACACTTCACACAGCACAACAGCAGACTATATGGGCCAAACCATAAATACATTTTCCATTGCTTTCACACAAGATGTACTCAGCTCAAACACTTCTGATTATTTTAAGTTCTCAGTTGACCTCAAGCAAAACAAAACTACATTTTACTGTCTAGTTTGCCTATGGATGCGTACTGTTTCAAAATTGATACACCCAAGTTCCAAAACCTTAGATACACCACAAATTTCAAGTGTTGCAATTTGCTGAGTGAAAAATATATATGAAAGGCAAAATTTGAGCGATAAATTGGCAATTGAAATTATGTAAATCATAGCTAATTCAATTGAAAATCTATCAAGTTGCTGAAGGAATTTCAGTGTCAACAATGATCTGACATCGTTGAAATTATTTTTGAAATTATTTTGCTCGAGATGAGCCCTGAAATGATCAGCTACAGATGAAAAGCAATGCTTATAAGCTCTTTCCACTAAAGTTCTGTTCCAAAGCACTTCAACAGGAAAACTGAAGGAAAAACAGGCATAAAAGTAAAGTTAAAGCCAGACAACAACAGAGGAGCAGATCCAAAAACTTCACAAAGTGGAGAAATGAAAACCTATTGGGCTCCAAGGTCGACTAGCTGTTTAATCTCCCTGAGCATGCTAACATTATACAAAATAACATAAGAATGTAGGAATGACTGACTCAATGTCAATATAAAACCCATTATGAACTGCAGCATAAATCAGTCTGCCACTGACACAGAATGGTATAATACTACTGTAAAATCTCAGACATTCAACTATCGCATCTATAGTAAGAATTTTCCAGTGAACAAACAGGTACATTATACACTGTGAATGGGGTTGCACCCTACTGCATAAAGTAAACATAACCTCTAAAACTAATGCTACTGCTTAACCCTTTTAATTCCCAGAAACTCTAGTTGGAGTCCAGTTGTTGTCATTTGCTACAATAAAATTGTTAAATAGTACCATAAATTGTTATCCTTATGGTACAAAGGCATGTTTAACTAAATACCAAATCGAGAATGAAAGGGTTAATTTAATGTGTGCAGCAATATCATCTAATGGTTTACTGTTGCACAGATCCCAGATCAGTCCATATGACACAGACAACCTAACTGGAGCCTTGGATGATCACTGTGGAAGGCTTGTGTCTGAAGAGCAAAAGGGCAAGGGGGGCGAAACCTACAAACTTTTGTGACTGAGTAGGACAGCCTGGCACCATGCCCATGCACTCACAGACCTGTCTGCAGGACATCCAAGTGGAGTCCATTTCCCTCCCACCTCCTCGGCCCCATTCATTCCCACATGGCGACACAATGTGTATGTTCATTGTTCTTATGATCTGATGTCCCTCCTGAGTCCACTCAATGTCACATTATATAAAATGAAAACTGCCAGGGATGGAGCAGGAACTCAAAGAAATTTTTCCCCCACTATAAAGCAAGTGAGGATTTATGGCATGGTGTTGATGTGAACATGTGAATAGAGTAAAACCAGTAATTTTTTGTAATTTAACTATGCAACTTACCTATATGTATTTATTATTGTATACAGATACACCACAACTTACAATCATCCAACATACAACCATCTGTACTTATGACTGTGATCCCATAAGGCACTGAGAAACAAACTGGATGTGCATCTAATTGAAGTTGTTGTGTTACGTCTCAGCATAGTGGCATGGTGAAAGCATTTCTGGGCAAAAATAAAATGATCACGCTGCCAACCTGTGTACGTGCAAGTTAACATAATACTAATAATAACTCCTTAGTGTACATGGACACACTTCCAAGGTCTCATTTATTCATGGGGATAAATGAGTCTTCTTTGCTGCTTCATCTTAACACTCACAGGAAGCCTGGAGCCCATCCCAGGAGACATAGGGTGCAGGGCAGGGGACACCTAGGGTGGGACACCAACCTACCTACCTACCACAGGGCACACACACACACACAGTACTGGCAAGTTGAAGACACCAATCAACCTAACCCACATGTATTCGGACTATAGGAGGAAACCCACCAAGCACAGGGAGAACATGCAAACTCCACGCACACAGACCCAAGGTGGGAATTGAACCCCAGGCCTGGAGGTGCGCGGCGACAGTGCCGAATAAATAAAACTGTAACATAAAATGATTTATAAATTTATGCCACATACTTATTTTCAGATTTACAGATTTTTTCTTCTTTCATATGTAAATGATTGGGTCGCACTTTCAATACATTTTTTTTTGTACAAAAATCAGCAATTTTTCATTTCTTCTTCATTCTACAGATTTATTTCTTTATGGAAAGGATTTAGTTTCTATTAACAAGTAATGTATCTATTTTGAATGACACCTTGGCAAACTACTTTTGATCTGGAAGCTTACACAACTCACAGAAATACACACTTCTCCAGGGCTAACTTTCAGCCTGTGAATCCCATGCCTTGGAGTTGTGCCCTTGTGGGGAGTCCTCTGAATATTAATCATTTTATTTTTAAACATAATCAACTTTTAAAGTGACATTTAAATTATGAGCAAATTTATGGTCTTCTAAATTAGGAACAATGAATAAATGGAATGATAAGTTTAAAAATTGCAGGGCAGTTTCAACACATTCAAAGTTTGAATATTGTTAGGACAGGCTGTCAAATCCCAAACCAGCCAACCCCAAATTATAAACAAATGTCTAAACTGCGCACTAGTTTCAGCAACTTTGTTAATTTCTGCATCATTATCCAAGAACAGAAGAACTTTTTTTCAGTGCATATGAGTACAAAGACCTCCAGCTGCTCCTGGGTAAATGTGGTTCAGTCTTTTTTATTTATTTAGTTATTTATTTATTTAGATCAGACCATTGTCTAAATTTCTCACAGACCATGTGTCCCAGAACGACATCAAGGAACCACCCTACCTACTCATTTGAATTATTATATTATATTCCTATTCTGAAAGTTTAATAAATTACACAGATGTAGACAAATGGTTTGGACTAAATTGAGATATATGTTCATCTTCTTTCTGATACACTTTTTATTGTCTTTTCACAATTCACCACTCAATATACATCAAAAATACATTTTCAAAAAATTCACTGTAGACATACTGTGAGGTGATATAGAACCAGGAGACTGAGCCAGGTGGAAAGCCCTAATCGTCATGGGTCAACTGCCCCTCATCAACAGCTGCCGTATCAAGAGCTGAATCAAAAATGACTTTTTACACATAAAATCACACTTTTAAACTTTAAATTTATAACTAAATGTGCTGCAGTGAATGCTGGAACCGGCCACATGAATGGGAGAGACATTAACGCTTCTCTGCCAGGAATTATAGTACTAATAAAGTGAATACAAGACCATTAGTCTGGAGAAAAGTAGTTCAAAATTGGAAGACACCATATTATTTTAAAAACACTGTTAGCTTACAATACTTACAAAAAGTGATCACTCCTTATAAACAGGTTACTCCCCAGCACTGTTATACACAATGCTACATGCATTCCAAAGTTGTCTTTCTCAACACCTTCGTTGAACTTGTTATGTTATGGTTCCCTCTGTAATTTTTTCAGCCTTACTTTTTGGCTTTCCTATTCATCTTTTAATTGTCCTTGTTTTCTTTTTCTAATATTCTAATATGAACTCAAGTTGGGTGACCAACTAGGAATGACCAACTTAGGATCTTGGATCTGGGAGGGGCAACTTTCATCTCTTCAAAGAATTTGATCTGAAGTGGATACCATAGCATAGATGCTTCTTGGAGAACTGGGGACATTGTTGGACAGTAGGCTGTGTGTACATGTTTAAGTGAGGCAGAAAGAACTGCAGCTCATATTAAAAGTACTAAGCTTTAGCATAAACATTATTGCATTTCTCAACACTCATCTCTAACCCACAACCCACACAGTCCACTGGGAGTTCTCCTGTTTCTCCTGATTAGACCCTCCAGCATTGCATTTCTGCCACATACCACACCATTTACAAATGACACTGCACATTTTACAGATGAGTTCCTTGTTGAGGCAAGCATGGCCATCATGCTACTGTGTGTTAGTGTTCAAGAGCCTAGGCAGCCTGACAGATGTCCAGCATGGTGTAATTACACAGGTTAAAGTAAATCACAATTAAAATTTTTACAAATCTAAATCAAAAACTCAAATTAATCAATAAAACAAATTATTGCCCAGCTGTAATGCACATTTAATATCTGATTTATGACCTCGTAGTCAGAAGTCAAGGTATACCTGTATATTATTATACACACATGTAATATTTTACATGTATGTATACTCTACATATGTTCTATATTTGTGTTTATTTTTTCAGACCCTTCCAAAATGTAATACTTGTATTGGATTCTGGGAATGAAATAATGTGGTTTCTTTTCCAGAAAGAAACGTTTGGATAAAGAGTAGGCATTAGTGAAAAATGCTTGTCAAAAAATACTGCAAAGCAAATAGAAATATGGATATAAAATCTATTACTCTTAATTTCATTACGTGATTTATTACTTAATGATTTATTACTTATTAGGAGGCACTGTAGCTCTCGTTCCCAAAAGTACGTCTTGTGCTCATTCAGAAAGAAGCACAGCTATATCAGATGTAATGTGTGATATGCTGGTATGTCCTTCACATGGTCTTAACAGTGGAAGGCATATGACTGGAATGCCTGTGACATGGAAACCTTGCGCAGGTGATGTAGGAAGCCTGTGGGGACACTACACTGGAGTCCAACCAGCAGAGCACATTTCCCCTTCTGCCTCGGGAAGGCAAACACATTTTGTGATGTGGCTAATGGTCTGTGAACCAACCCATTCCAGAGTCATGATGCTGAAAATCCAAAGGCTGAGGTTGATGTGTAGTGCAAGTGAATTTTTATATTTTACGTTAAAAATTAACAAAAATTTAATTTGTTAGATATTGGCATTTTTCTCTAACTTTTGTAAATTCAAAATTTTAATCAATATAATGCAGAGACTCACATCACCCTCACTGTACTCTTCCATACTGTATGTTGAGGGCCATCAAATGGTAAATTCAACACATTTATAGGTACTTTTATAAGCATGTCATTCGTGATTCATCGCAGTAAAAGTTTTCTGGAGTAGCGTTCTGAACTGACCCTGTGCATGTGGTTTTTATTGCTTGTGTGTGCCAGCTGAGCGAAAGGTTTAATTTAGATGGAAGACAGTATGTTTTTGGGTAGCTTTTGGGTTTCTGGGCAATACAGGTTTTTGGGTAGCTTTTCATATGGAACTTTGGGGTTTGTACAGATAATTTAATTTAATTTAA
Source organism: Chitala chitala (assembly GCA_025773905.1). Lineage (NCBI taxonomy): Eukaryota > Metazoa > Chordata > Actinopteri > Osteoglossiformes > Notopteridae > Chitala > Chitala chitala. The sequence continues at coordinate 8,617 of JABJVR010004731.1, forward strand.
TTTATAGCACTTTATTAATCCTAGAGGGAAATTACTTCTCTGCATTTAACCCATCCCCTGAGGGGGAGCAGTGGGCAGCCAGCACATGTGGCACCCGGGGAACTAGCACAAGGTGTCTTGCTCAAGGACATGTTGTGGGATTTGAACCTTATGGTCTACCCATAAGAGTTGTTTAGAGATTGTTTCAAATTGTAAGAAAATGGTCAAATCTACAGAAGCAACTGAGAAAATTTGTAATAAAAACAAAATGTATTGTCATACTGAAAATGTGTATAAAACAGGCACTTGACAAAACATGCATAGTCAAATAAGTCTCCAAACATACATCGTTTGTGATGAATACTGTCATTTTTTCTGTATTGTTTGCATCTGGTAGGGTTTGGGGTCAGGAGATTATGCTCCACAGCATAATGTGGACGAACTGTATACAGTTCACTGTGAAATACCATTAAGATTTGGATGTGTTACAGTACAGCTCCTTTTGTTGCACCGGGCTGCACAATAAGACTGCTCTTTTCCATTCACACATTCTAAAAGTTATGCCTTAATTTACTAATATAATTTCAGCAATTGATATATTTTTAGCAGTTAAACTAATAATCTCAGTTTTACAGCAGGTGTAAAGCAACTTTCAGAGAGCACTTCTACAGTTTACATATTTATACTGATGAAGTACATCTTGATCAAAGACAAATGTGAAGCCGTAGTGTTTTATTCTTGCTTTATTTTCAGTGTGGCTCTTCTGGGAATTCGCTTGCCTTTTTGTGGCTTCTTTATGAACAGTTTTGCATTAGTTCTCTGAGTAGACTATTTCTCTCTCTTCCTGTGGCCTTGTCATCTCTGCTTTTCTTTCATTTTTCCTTTTCTGGTATTGATTTTATTTCTTCTTACACTTTCAGTTCTTACTGTTGCATTACTTTAGATGATATAACAACTACACTGCAGCAACAGTTATTGGAAATACAGATCTGATTGTCCTTCTAGCTGAATGTTTAGATTGTTTTCCTTTTTAGACATGTTATTTATATCGTGATAAAATTGATACAATAGCGCAAAATCTATTTATTTCTATGCGTCTATATATGGAGTGGACATAACAAAGGGCAGTGCTTTTTTGGGTTCAGAAAGTTCTTTGTGCTTCCCAAAAGCAAGCCCACCATGACAGACACAAATAATGCATGAAGAAGGGCAGTGTTCGCTCAGAAGGGGTATCCTGCTATTAATGACGAACAGCATGTCACCTGCCCAGCACCACTATCTCAGATGATCAGCACCATTTCATTTCACAGAGTTGACTTCTGAGTGCCTCCTCAATGACCTTGGCTCAGTTTCCAGAGAGCGAATGGAGCTCTATCAGGCTCCAGGTCAGCGCATACAAAAGAGCAGAGTCTCAGCATACACCAGCCTTCTCAACAATGGCCAGTCTTCACCTGGCCTCTTCTCCAGTTTCCACTCTCTTCTCAAACTCCCCCCTATTAGCCCCCATCAACACATCCTTCCTCTTGTTTGTCTTTGTGGATGTGTTGACCTGCGGAGCTCTGCTTTGCACGTGATGAGGAGGGGCATGAGGACAGAGCACCATTAAAGCCAGACAGACCTGCTGAAAGGCTGATGTTCCAGCATAATGAGAAAAAGCTGTTATAGTGAGAATGACCTAACATGATCAGAGTGAGCCAGTGTTGTCAAACTGAACTGATATAGTGAAAGTAACAGTGCTCGGAGTTAGCTGATGTAGAGAGAATGAGTCGACCACTCTCAGTACAGTAAGTGTAACAGAGCGTACAAGTGTTACAGAGTAACAGTGGTCAAAGTGTGCTGATGTAAAGAGAGTAAAAGTGATCAGACTGAGATGTTATCATGAGAGTAACCATGATCAGAGTGAGCTCATGTAGTGAGAGTAACAGTGGTCAGAGTGAGCTCATGTAGTGAGAGTAACAATGGTCAGAGTGAGCTCATGTAGTGAGAGTAACAGTGGTCAGAGTGAGCTCATGTAGTGAGAGTAATAGTGGTCAGAGTGAGCTCATGTAGTGAGAGTAACAATGGTCAGAGTGAGCTCATGTAGTGAGAGTAACAATGGTCAGAGTGAGCTCATGTAGTGAGAGTAACAATGGTCAGCGTAAGCTCATGTAGTGAGGGTAACAGTGGTCAGAGTGAGCTCATGTGGTGAGAGTAACAGTGGTCAGAGTGAGCTCATGTGGTGAGAGTAATACTTATACACTTAAATATCAATCATCAGGTACATAATGTAAATTGTTATATAGTAATGTATGTTGCCTTTTGGTTCTTGCCTTTATGAAATAGTATTAACCATACATTAATACCATGTACTGACACAATAAAATAGATCCAAAATGTCGACTTTATAAATCGTAGGCTTTATAGCCTACTACTTTTCAGTGTGCTGTAAACTAATTTTGCCATAAAACTTTATCTTACTATCCTTGAAAATATTAGTATTCACAAGCTAAGCAAGTGCTAGGTAAAGTCACTTTCTTTATTACCTAAAAATTTATAACCAGAAAGCATACTTGAAGTTATATGCCACATTTTTAGTTAAAACACACACAAAACAAAATTACTTGTATGATATAAAATCATATAAAATACAAATATTAGTGTTATTTCATACTTGTTACTGTATAATATGCATACTATGTCTTTAATATTAAAGGCATCTTTGTGTCAGCAACCATCCTCTCTCATGTTAGCTGTCTGTCATGGTGTGTTTGTGTGTGACCACACCCCCTTGTTGCCAGGTCTCATCTCCTTGTTATTTTGCCTGTTTCTTTCCAATTTTTCTAGTGTTCTCACTTGGTGATGACTGTCTATTTTGCACTATGTAAGGTCTGAGTTTTCCCCTTGTCTCTGCCAGCTGTTGATGTAACTCAGTGTGTCTGCAGTGTTATGTGTTTTGGCCTTAGTAGTTTGTCTATGCTCCTCTGTCTTTGTGTTCATGTGTATCCTAGTCTTTGTTTGTTTTTGGGCGTTTTCAAACCTATTGGGGTGCGAAAGTATTATTCACAAAATTTCACATTTGTGGATGTCTTCCACCCATAACTCTCGTGAATGTGAAGGGGGCGACTGTAGCTGCAATATTACTTGTTATCTGTAGCCTATAAAAAAGGAAGCCGTAGGACATTCTTGTTAAATCCCAGTTCATGTTATCTCAGGGCGCTCATACCGATCAGTCATAACATTATGACAGGTAAAGGGAATAACATTGGTAATCTTGTTACAATGAAGTGGGTGGGATATATTAAGCAACAAGTGAACATTTTATCTCTGAAGTTGATGCGTTGGAAGCAGAAAAAAAATGGGCAAGTGTAAGGATTGGGCAACATTGACAACAGCCAAATCATGATGGCTAGATGACTGAGTCAGAGCAACAGAGCAACTCCAAACCTGCATATTTTGTGGGATGTTCCTGGTCTGCAATGGTCAGGACCTACCAAAGTGGTCTAAGGAAGAAAAATTGATGAACCTGTGACAGGGTCATGGGCAGCAAAGGCTCATTGATGCACTTGGGGAGTGAAGGCTGGCCTGTGTAGTTGGATCCAATAAAAGAGCTACTGTAGCTCAAATTGCTGAGAAAGTTAATGCTGGTTCTAATAGAAAGGTGTCAGAGCACACAATACATCGTAATCTGATGCGTATGGGACTGCGTTGCTACAAACTGGTCAGGGTGCCCATTCTGACTCATGTCCACCACCAAAAGTGCCTACAATGGGCAAGTGAGCATCAGAACTGGACCACTGAACAATGGAAGAAGAGGACCTAGTCTGATGTATCCTGTTTTCTTTTACATCATGTGGATGTCGAAGTCCATATTCGTGACTTACCCAGGGAGGCACCAGGATGCACTAAGGGAGGAAGGCAAGCCGGTAGAGGCAATGTGAAGCTTGGGCAATGTTCTGCTGGAAAACCTTGGGTCTTGCAAATTCATGTGGATGTTACTTTGACATGTAGCACCTGCCTAAACATTGCTGCTAACAAAAAAAACCCCTTTATATAAACGGTATTCCCTGATGGTTGAAGCCTCTTTAGCAGTATAATGCACACTGCCACACCGCAAAAATGGTTTAAGAATGGTTTGAGAAACACAACAACGAATTCAAGGTGTTGACTTGACCTCCAAATTCTCCAGATCTCAATCCAATCAAATATCTGTGGGATATGCTGGAAAAACAAGTTTGTAGTTAAAGGATCTGCTACTGATGACTTGGTGGAGGCACCACAGCATACCTTCAGAGGTCTAGTGGAGTCCATGCCTTGATTATCAGGTCTGTTTTGGCTGCAAAAGGGGCACCTACTCAATATTTGCCAGGTGGTCATAATGTTATGACTAACGGTACGTATCAGAGAGATACACCCATCACTAACTCCACCCCTTTGTTTGGACTTCCAGTGGGACCCTCACAACTCTGTCCCAATCCCCATGATTAACCCCCTGTAGTAATGAGTCAGCCCCATCCCACTGTGGTAAATAATGTGGTTTACAGTAACTTCTGAAACATCAACATCCACTGCAGTGTTTGTATGGGAGCACAGCAGACCAAAGAATCACAAACCCATCTGCAATGTAGAAGGTATTGCTGTTTGAGGACTGGCCCCATTGATTCTACCCCCTAGCCTGTGGGGCAAACCTGCTGCTCACAGACACAGTCACACAGATGCAGCCAACTCATCAGCGGAACCATTCTGCCCTTCTGACTCGCTAATTAAATTCCTCCCCATTGCAGCAGAGGAGGTCAGACCTCTGAGTCCCACTAATTCCCACACTGCATCTGATAGTCGTTATTTAACACCAACCTAAGCTGTGCTGTGAAGTATTTAATTTCTAATGCACATCCATCACTCTTTTTCATTAACATCTTATCTTCAGGTTTTTGTGATCTGGACTGAGGCGTGAAAGAACGAAAACCCAAATGGCTGAAGGGAAAACAAAAATGTCCAATGTTTTGCTCACAACAAAAAGTAACAAAGAAGTGATTCTGTGGTGACACAGGACATGGCCTAGATCTGACCCTCGATTTCTCTGAGCATTGGTGAGTTCATGCATTGGCCCTTTATTACACCACTAAATCCTTTTATTACTTCATATGTATGTATGCTTCGTCCTGCATGGCATGTTCCAAGTGAACCTTGCCTGGTTTACCACATACACAGTGGTGTTCCTGAAAGGAAGCCTCTGTGGTGGACACATTTGCTGCTAACATCTGCATTAGCGATGATGTACATATTCTGGGCATGCGGAATAGAGTGTGTTGTGTGAAAGTTTAACCACCCTCTCTGGTGTGTAAAATAATATTCCGAACTTTCATTGGGTGAGCAAACAGAGGAAAGATTAAAAAACAGGAGCGGGTATGGAGCAGGAGAATGTATGGAGCAGGAGAGGGTAAGGAACAGGACAGGCTATAGAGCAGGAGAGTATAAGGAATGGGAGAGGCTATGGGGCAGGACAGGCTATGGAGCCAGAGAAGGTATGGAGCAGCAGAGGCTATGGAGCAGAACATGGTAAGGAACAGGAGAGAGTTTGGAGCAGAAGAGGGTACGAAACAGCACAGAGTAAGGAATAAGGGAAGGCAAGGAACAGAAGAGGGTATGGAGCAGAAGATGGTAAGAAACAGGAGATAGTAAGGAACAGGACAGGGTGTGGAGCAGGAGAGGGTAAGAAACAGGAGACAGTAAGGAACAGGACAGGGTGTGGAGCAGGAGAGGGTAAGAAACAGGAGACAGTAAGGAACAGGACAGG
>JABJVR010004733.1:0-14366 GCA_025773905.1 Chitala chitala
CAACATAACTAAAACTGAGATATTGAGATTTTCATTGCTAATCTGTACATTTACATGCATATATTAAAAAAAAAAAAGATTCATTATGCACAAATGAAGGTTTCACCAGTTTTAAAGTTAAAATTTTAAAATGGCCTATAGAAACATGAAAATGGTCATATACAAAACATTGTTCAATTTCAGTTTTGAATTAACACTGTTGTATTAATTTTTAATGACAAAATGTAAAGTTAAAATGGGTCATGTGTGAATTTAAGCACTGCTGCCCACTCTTATGTTTTCCATTTTCATTGGTAGACAAGTCCAGCCCTCTAGGACTTGTATGGGTGAAGTTGTACATTTTTTTTTTTTTTTTTTAAGACCTTTTTGCTCGTTTGGCTTCTGTCTGTATAATGGGTGTAGTTCCATATTAAATAACATAACCTTGTGCTTCTGTGTGTGGTGTCTGCTTTGCAAGCAAGTTCACCCAAACTCCATGTGGACATTCTGCTTCCTGAGTCTGATTGGTTCTTCTAACAGTTAATAGCATGATATACAGTGGAACCAGTCTTATTGGATAGCCTTGGCACTGGTTGTGTACAGTCCAGTTATGCAGAGAATTAGTTTAGATGTTTTTTTTTTTTTTTTAAACCATCTAGCGAGTCCAAGAAGCTACTGACTACCCCACATCAAATCAACTTTTAAGTATTATTTTCTCTAAAAACTGCACTGAGAAACTGTTAATGTTATAAACTTTTTACATTTTAATGTGCCAAACCCTGAAAAACCCCTGAAAACATTTGCTGTGAGTGCTCCTTACTGAGAGATAACAAATTAAAGAAGGTTCATCCAATATTGTTTAATGGAATACACATTTAATGATGTTCTCTAAGCAATTAGGTTGGATATTGAGAATTCTGGTGAATTTTGGGGAATGGATATGGAAACTTGTCTTTTATTTCTGCATTTGTGCAAAAACGTTGTTGAAAGTCAAAACTCGAAGAGTCCAAATTCACCATTCTGTTATACTTTACAAAACTTTTACGCTACATTGGACAGAAATTAGGTATTTTATATACAACTTTCAATTATATTGGAACATAATTTAATAGGTCCTGCATCCACAACCCACCAAAGTAGACATAAATGCAGTATGATGCTTAAATATTTTATCCAGTAAAAGTTTACCATTTAACCACATTTTCATTGAAGTAAATTACAATTTTCTACCTTTCAGATATTCACTTAATATTACAAATCACGTGCAGTGTGTCCTTAAAATTTTCTGCTTCATGTTTTAATATTTAGCTTTATAAGATTTTTGTTTCAACTATTAAATGAACCTATTTTTGAATGTGGAATTTTTATTCAATGGCAGCTTAGAAAATGTATTTTTTTATAGGATTATAATTATGAAATTGTTAGATGTTGAAGTGCAGTGACATCTGAGTTGCTCTCCTACCTGTGGCTGAGACCACTGTCTGTGCTGCTCACCTGGAGGGATCAAGGATCCTGATGTGGGCTGAGGCACACAGGTGTGCACATATGAACATGTCTGTGTTAACCTGACATGTTTTGTCACATCTGCCCCATTCCAGTAACAGGTGTGTACATCATTTCATTCATTTCTAGTTTCACAGTCAATGTGAAATAACCTTTTTGACCTGCTAGGTAGTTACACTATGCAACTATTTCTGATCACAAGGTTCTGACTTCACTCAGAGCAATAGATAAGGTTTTTGTGTGAATTGGGTGTTACTCCACTGTTTTACAACTAACTGGGTATTCATCAAAATAAATGGGTGTCCAACTGTTCAGTACCTCATGGTTTCAAGTTTAATTGGGTAATGCCAATGGCTAAGTTGGAATTTGCTTTTTTAATATAGTTTTTTTTTTCTTTAAACAAGTGTATTGGAAACATGTTTGTGTTTAGAAATTATTTTTCAGTCGTACTTATGTTATAGGTTCATGGGGTATTGCTCCAACCAATTTTTATAAATAAATATAGTTCAAACACGTGCGAGATTACCACCCAAGTGGTAACCAAAATGCGTTCGTAATCTTCCAGGTATTGTCGAGTCATTACAAATCAAACCGATTAGATACACCTGAGCGCACCTGCTACAGTATAGGTGGTCATCGGCTATTTTTGCGTGATTAGGATCCTAACGAATGAGGTTATTGTCGGTACCATTAGTGTACGAAGTAATTTGTTCAACTTATCCTGCATACATAAACCAGTTTATTTGCGTATTCTACTATTGTGAATTGTTCATTACGCGTTAGTTTAAAATTACATACATATCCTTTTTTTAACCATCGTATCAGTACGCTTTGAACTGAAAACAATTGGTTATCTGACGTTTTTTAAATGCGTAAATACGAAAACAAGCGCCTTATCTGTTGATCTGGACTTCACCGATTCATTTAGCCTATTGTTGTGTGGTAATTCAGGAAGCTGAAAAACGTGTGAAATATCACAGTACACAAGGTGAGGTGGTGTTTTGAGCCTGACTGACATGCGTAAAAGATTAAACCAAACTCATGGATTAAGTCATCTGCTATATAAGTGATGAATCTACATTATTAAAATGTGCATATCTTGATTGTCTTTGGGGGTGTTCAACGTTTGTTCAAGAACCATTAACGTATTCTCAGTGTTGGTTCCTTGGTAAATTAACAAAAACACGTCAAACAGACAAAAGCCTAAAAAATAAAAGCAAACAAATTTTATCATTTTAATGTATCTTAAATTACAAGTTTTAACATCACAACAGGAAACGGAGTCTTCATTTAATGTTTTCCAATCCCTGCGTAAAGACATAAAAACATGCATCAATGAAACATTTCTTTGAGAAAGAATATGTTTTAACAACTTTTAAATACGCCACTTTCTTCAAACAAATTACTTAACAGTGAATAAAATCATTAGTGATGCTTATAACCCCTCACGTTTACCTTGGACACGTAGTATTTTCCGACTCCAGAGACACGTTTGTCCCTCTCCATCAGGCAGTACTGGTAGGGAAACCGTGCAATTCTCTTCTCCTGCACACATACATGGAAATGTAAAAATCTCTGAGCAGCAAATGATAACTCGTCGCTTGATATGACAGTATGTAAAATAGTTAAACATAATCTTACCTTTCCCCCATTTGTCAGTTTGTGAATATGTATAGTGGCAATACCGGGAACAAACAGACAAACAGTCATAACTGCGAAACTTGGTAATATTTCGTACCACATTATGCCACCTACCCAACACCACTTCACAGGACCTCCAAAGCTTACGGTCACTAGGGCGCTTCCGGTACACCAGCACGAGACTTCCGTCGTAAAGTCCATGTCCTGAAGTTGATAGCGCCACCTTTTGACATCATTAGGAAGTTACACATTAGCTTGGCAAACAATATTAAATTGCCCTCTATCAAAACTAATTGAATAGTTTTGATAGAGGGTCACAGATTATTTTTCATTACATGGCATTGTAGATTTTTCAACAGTAACCTTTTGTAAACAAGGTTTTTCATCTCAAGGTTATATAAAGGCAAATGAATAACAGTTTTGGTTCCCCATCAGTAATATTTAGTAAATAGCATGTCATATCGAACGTTTATGTTGCCGTTTCTCACACACACTAAAAATTGTCCTGTTTCCATTTTTTTTTTTTCGATTTTTCCGGGGTCAAATAAAACTGACGCATGACGTCATTTCCGATCTCGGTGACCAATCAGAGACGTCTATCGCCTGTTGCGACAGTAAAAAAAAATATTAACGGAGGAAGTTCGTAAATTCTTTTTGGATACGATCAAACGAGTAATAAAACACATTTTAATTATGAAAGAAGACAAAGAGAACACTAGACCAAGAGAGAAGAAAGTGGAGATAAAATGTGACGAAAATGATAAGCCAGAGAAACAGAATAAAGAGAAAAAAGAAGCCATGACAAAGGTAATAACTGGCGTCGCATACGCGTCAGGCCTCGTGCTTCGACTGTTATCGCATCTACAGATTATAATGTTATAATAGTGTATAATAATGTTATAAGGCTTGCAAATCAAAGTGCTTAGGCTTACATAATTAAAACGTTGTAAGTATGGGTTAATTATCTTTGAAAGACTTAAAATGCACTTTAAGTACGTTCCTACTTGACTTTGTACCATCCCGTAAATTATCGAAAAATAAAAAACACCACTAGACCCGTGTGTGGACGGCGTGCAGGGAGTGACTTTTTTGTGTATACGTACCTAACGTATATACTTCGCTTTTGGCTTTGGCCCAGACAAGTCTGTGTATCTGTGCTTGTGTCAACGCGTTATTGAGACTTTATTTGTCACGCCGCCACGGTTACAGATTGTGATCCGGCGTCTTCCTCCCAGTTTAACGAAGGAGCAGCTGGCGGAACAGCTGCAGCCCCTTCCTGAAGTTGACTATCTCGAGTTCTTCTCCAATGATACCAGGTACTCGGACAAACAAGATCTCACATGAGCACGACGTTAGCCGAAATGTAGTAAATATTAGCTGTCGTTAATGAGAACATACACTAATTAATTGCTCTGATTTACCCAAACAGCCTGTACCCTCACCTGTTCTCGAGAGCATACATCAATTTCAAGAACCAGGAAGACATTGTCCTTTTCCGTGACCGGTTTGATGGATATGTATTCATTGATAATAGAGGTATGACCAAAATACATTTGACATAGTTGTTAAATGTACTCGCCTTCGTACCGACCAACCTTGTTAACATTTTTTAATGTAGGGCAAGAATATCCAGCCGTAGTTGAGTTTGCTCCCTTCCAGAAGATTGCCAAAAAGAGGAATAAGAAGAAGGATGCCAAGGCTGGTACTATAGAAGAAGGTGCAGATTATGGCACATCTCATGTGCTCTCCCTGCATTCTCTCACTGCTTAGTATAAAACATTGTGTGCTTTCTGTTTTACATTAGATGCTGACTACAAGAAATTTTTGGAGAACTACAATGGAGATGAGGAGAAGTTGACATCGACACCAGAAACCCTTTTGGAGGAAATTGAGGCCAAAACTAAAGAATTAGTGGGTGTGTATTTACAAGCTCAAGCATAAAGTGCTTGCACCTGTTCTGATCATTTTGCACTGTTTTATTTGTTTAGATTTTTCAAAATAGTCTTACATTTTAAATATTTCACAAGTACTTCTCTCCGTTCTCAGCTAAAAAGACAACACCACTTTTGGACTTTCTGAAGAATAAACAGGTACATGGTTTTGATGGGATGGCACCTCTGATATGGTTTCTATTTATCCTGTCCGCACACACTTGGTTTGATGTTGGAGCTTCTTTTGTTTTAAAGAGGCTCCGTGAAGAGAAGAAGGAAGAGAGAAGGAAGAGGGAATTGGAACGCAAGCGTCTTCGTGACGAGGAGCGACGGAAGTGGCGTGAAGAGGACCGCAAGAAACGCAAAGAGTCAGAGAAGCAGAGAAAAGTGGAGAGAAACCCTGAGAAGGACAGGGACAAGATGAAGGAGGAACCAAAAATCAAGGTGCCCATGGGCTTTGTTCATTTGCTCCTTTTAATGTGTGGCTGCCTGTTACTGAAGCAGACTGTTTTTCTGTTCTTGTAGCTTTTGCGGAAACCTGAGAAAGGTGAATACACAGAGCCAGAGAAGTCCAAAGAGAAGATGAGGAGAAGTGAGAAAGACAGGTGTAAAGATGACAAAACGTCGGCTGAATATAAAAAGCGTCCAAATGGTGAAAGCCGTGAGGACAAAGGAAGAAAGTGAGTAGCTCTGCAGCTGTTGTATAACTCTGTTATTTCCTAGTGAACCAAAACAGAAATGGACAGTGTTTTGCATTTAAAGCAGTGCTGAGGGTCTTGCTGTCCTTCACATAAAGCAGACAGGAAGAGGATGGACGAAAAGACTACAGGGACTGGGATATGGAGCGACGACAGAGGGACAAGGAACACGTGAAGCGGCAGGAAGAAGAGAGACGGAAGAAGAAGGAACGTCATGAGGGTGAGACGATATACAGAAAGAGAGATGAGGAGAAGAAGAAGGAGAAGAGGAAGAGTGAGAACGCTGGAGACATTACTGTCTGCTCAGAGAAGCCTGCCAAAGAAGAGAGGAAAGAGGAGAGCTCTAAGCGGGATCGTGTGAGAAACAAGGTGCGTGTGTGTAGGGATGGACAAGGATTTTCCACACTGAGCACATGAGGTTATTTGTTAAAGGAAATCAGTGTCCCTGCCATGGTGTGAATTTGTGTCCATGTTTCTGTTTTCATGACTGTTTGCTCACATTTACTAACTCCTGTGTGCACACTAGGATCGCCCTGCCATTCAGCTGTACCAACCTGGCATTCGAAGTAGGAATCGGATCGACGTCCAAACTGGGGAGAAGAAGTCAGAGTGTGAGACCAAGGGCACCCAGGAGAAAGGAGAAGAGTGACAACCCAGGAGAGGTATCAAGGGGGCCATTGAAGCAGCAATAGGCATTGCCCACATGGGCGGGGCTTCAAGCGAGCCAGACGTCAGTGCTCATCTCTCCTCCCACCAGGGAAGCGTAGACGCCACTCTGTCTTCCAGTGCCTGAACATCCTCCCTCTGATCAGCGGACAAGGAGGAGGCAGATATTACCAAGGGCTCATCAAAGTGGTCACAGCAGCGAGTTGCCAAAAGTTTATAGGACCAAGCAAACCAAAAGTGACCTTAGAAGCAGTGGACAGCTGTCAGCTCTACTGTGCACAGCAGTGGGGTACAAACACTTTCTGTAAAGGGCTTACTTCGTCAGTACACTGTAAACGTTCAAAAGATTGGAGTTTTTATAAGTACCATAGTGCATCCATTTGCAATGATTTTTGCTGTAACAAAACTAATCATTAACATTTGAAAAAAATGATCGGTTCTTTGATATTGAGGTGTCTAAAAGAAATCCACAAACTTTTGGAGGATGCATTTTAATGGGCTGCTGAATGCATAGTCAGTTAGAGCTGGGATAAAGACGTTAACAAGGAAAGGTGAAAGTAGCACAATTTTTGGATAAAGTTGAAGAAAGTTCTGTTGGGAATGGATTTTTTTTTTATTTTTATTTTTATTTTTTTTTTTAGTATTGGTCACCTACATTAAATAAAGCTTTTGCTTGTTTAATTTTCTGTGCATGTGCTCTGTGAAACATTACTTGGGGATGCCACTCTATAATAGCAGGAAGTGACAGCTGTGGTCAGACCATGATGTGTAGTGTTGGTCATGGCGTACTTGTTGACAGCTGTTGATTTGTTTTATTATCTTTGTGTACTTTCCTCACACCTGTCCTGCTTTGACACACTATAAAAGCTCTGTTGTTTGTGCATTTACAAGAGATGTGACAATTTAATTGTTGCTTACTATCTAAACATTTTAGATCAATTTGCATATGGTGTTGGAAGTTTCGCTTAAATGGTTTTGGTGAACTGCTACATTCTCTGTGGTCTAGTTTTCTTGTTTATGATCCTCTTGTTCAGTTTGGGGTGTGGTGTGATTGTTCTTTGATTAGTTATTTCTAAAGTAACTTTTAGTGTTTAACACAATACAAAGTCTGTATGGACATCAGGTACCTAAATCTGTGCGTTGAAACTTTTGTAGTCAAAGAACTTCATATGTAAAACAGTATATATCTTTATCCCAGGGGAGATTATGAGAAGGAACAAACGGCTTTCAGTGGCACATAGAGATCAGAAGCAGCCTACCAGCTACAAATCAATGTGAAGACTTCAAGAACTTTATTAATCCCAGGGGGAAATTGCTATGCCTTGTTATAGCTGCACTCCATTCAACAAGAAAGAGCCACACCAATACATTAAATACAGTAAATATGAATGTGTGAGTAGTGATATGAAAAGTGATTGTCCAGATATAGTCCAGTGTCTGTATCAGCCCCCCTTACAGTAAGGGGAGGAGTTGTAATGTTTAATGGCCTCTATAAGAAAGGATGTTCTGTGGAGCACTTGGCAGGGATCAGTCTCTGGCTCAATGTGCTCCTCTGTCCAGCCAGCACACTGTGGAGAGGATGGGAGGTGTTGTCCAGGATGGAGAGGAGTTTGTTCAGTTTAAGTTGTTCTTTTAGGTTTTATCATCAGTAAAGATTTAACGCCAACATGGTTACGGCATGAATTAGTCATGTAAATTAATATCACGTCAACGAATGTGCACGTATTCCAAGCCGTAATTGTCCGCCCTGCAGCAAACACAATTTGCAGGCAGGACCCGCGTTTATAACAGGGGACCTGGGGGTCCTCTTTGCCTGTAGTTGGCAGTAGCGTGTTTGTGCTCGAGGATTCTGACTGGCCGCGCGCTTGGCCACGCCCCCTATCGGGCCTTCACGCGCTGCCATTTCCCGTCATTCTCTCTCTTCCACAGCCGCCATTAAAGTGGTGATCGCTACCTTCGCTATGGTGAGAAAACATCGTCTAGCATCCTTTCATAGACAGTTTAGAGTAACTGTGGAAACTTCAGAAGTACAAAGATGACAGTTGTACTTAGCGACTGTCGTGTTCATTTGTTGGCTAAGAAAAAGGGAACCGTACGAACATAGTATAATGTTGTGTGTAATTGTGAAGCTTGAGTAAGCCAGTGGTTGTGAGGGGACGGGCGGACATGTTTGAAAACAGTGTGTCCTCGTCTTTCCATTCTAGTCGTCCCACAAGACTTTCCGGATCAAGCGTTTTCTGGCAAAGAAGCAGAAACAGAACCGACCGATTCCTCAGTGGATTCGAATGAAGACCGGCAATAAAATCAGGTGGGTCCGGACGGGTCGGGGTTACCTTCTGGGATGCGAACCTGGCACATACCGATTTTCAACAGCAGTTATACACGTGGTGAAGCTGTCCGCTCCACGCAGGCTGCAATTACGATGCTTCATGCTGTGGAAGTATCGTCATTATCCTGCTAACATTAACACACGACGTGGGGTTGTGGAAACCTGCAGAAATGCTCCACGTCTGTTACATGGGCACCACATAAATGGCGCTTATAACAACCCGTGAGAGGTTTACTTGTTAAACTGCAAGCACAATAGAGAGTTGTCGCGTTGGTTGTTTTTGGTCTAGGTTAAACATGGAGGGGGGAGAGATGATTTTACACATTACAGTACAACCTGACCCAAGCAATTAACTGTATGTAAATCAGCAGCTTCACCTTCGAAGTTTGGTGCTTGCAGTTGCCTGCCTTTCTGAAACCACATGGTTAATATCAGTGTATGAGCGAAGACTTCTGTTCTTGGGAAGCCAGCAGTGCTTTTCTTTTCCAAAGGGTGGATGTTAAGGGAAACATGGGTTTCATGTGTCACACAGGTACAACTCTAAGAGGAGACACTGGAGGAGGACCAAGTTGGGCTTGTAGGTGTGAAGATGTACCTGGACATGCACACCTGTGGAGAAGCGTGGTGCCCTGGGAATTCTGTCTCTTTTTTACTCAAACTCCTGCTTGTGTCCATGTGTCGGTAATAAAAGTGAGATGGAAAAGGCTTTCGTGTGTGTTTAACATGACTAGAGGAAATGTTAGATATATGCTTCTAACTGACATTTCCATATGTTTAGCATTCATGAATTGCACTGAACTGCAGTACCTGAATCCATAAAGTAGTCAGATTCCATGTATGTGGAAACCTTTCTTTGTGTCCTGTTGGCATAATGAAGTCAGTTTGTCTCCCTGTGCAGTGTAATGTGGTTATAAGGCTGTCCAGTGTACCTAGCAGTAATTTGTAGGATCCTTATGTCAGACTTTTATGAGAGAGTTTTCATTTTGAACTTTCTGAACTGTCAGCTTTTTTTTTCCCTAGCAGTGTTTTGGGTAAATTGTTTATAAGAAACTATTGAATACTAAGAATTAGATTCATCTTTAAAATCAAGTTTTCTGTGGTACAAAAACAAAATTTGTATATGCACTTAGTTGAGGTGGTAAACAGGCATGTGGGCTGTGCAGTGTAGCTGGGTCACTGAGATGGCTCTTTTACACCTCGTTTAGTAGGTTAGCAGCTTATTGGAATAGTAGCGTGTCAGAAGTAACTTTTTAATAACGCATGGGTATTTGGTTCTTTAAATTGGGTTTTTACATATTGCCAAGATCTTTTCTACAAATGTAGACTATTATAGTTTTATTTTCCAAAACAAACTGAAAACAAGGTTAAATGCAGTTAAATACAAGCAAATGCATTTTACAACAGGCTGACAATGTAGATCATGTTTTCCTTTTATATTTTTTTTAAATTGCACAGTAAAATTTGACAAAACATATTACAAAACATTGTTTACTGATATACTGAGCATCAGTTAAACTGAACACAATGCTCGTTTGCTGCTGCTTGATATTAATGGCTACCTTTCTCTTGAATCTTATGGGCAAAACGTCTGACGACTAAGAATGAGTATATTTTAAAGTTACGGGTCATTCCCGAATTATAACTTTACAGCTCACGTGTTGTTTTCTTATGAGACTTGCCTATGTGTGTACGGCCGCTGCACGGCGCATAGCTCGGCCGAAGAAGAGCAAAGGAGCGACGAGCTGCCTGAAGGAGCCCAGCCTCCACGGCTCGTTAGTCCTGGCAGAGGGGCTGATGTGAAGCTCGCCCTCGGGAATGTCACTTTTGTCATAGTTCACACCACACGAGCTGTTGTTGTTGGTGTTTTCATACCCAACCAACTCCCACTCACACTCCGGTGCCCCCAGCAGCTCTCTCATTTCTGCAGGAGAGCTGCTTTTAAGGTACTGCCATGCCCGTCTGCCGCTGTAGTCCATGGCATCCACATCAGCACCAAACGCGCCCACTAGTATCTTCAGCACCATATACTGTCCGTGCATGGCAGCAATGTGGAGCGGGGAGAAGCCTCCGCTGGCCTTCAGGTTCACATTCACTGGCCACCCCCGTCTTTCAGCAAGCCTGAGAAGTTTTATCAGCGTTTCCCCCCGTCCGTACTTTGCTAACCAGTGGATGGCGGTGAAACCGCTGACGAAGTCTCGTTTAGTGAACAGACTGAAATCGTCTGATAGGTATTCTACCATGGTGTCATAATTTCCGTCAACAACCGAGAGCATCCAGGCGTGCTCAGTGGGGTCCAGAGCCCAGAAGGAGCGGTTACTGCCCTCTTCCGGAGGGTCGCTCTGGAAGCCGTCACACTCATCTCTGGATGAGAGCAAGATGCTTCCAAACCCACTGCTCAAACTGTGGGTCAAGAACAGCTCTTTTAAGTACCTTTTTCGCATGGCCGGAGTCAGGGATCCCTTGTCGGAGGTCTCCGTCGGTCCTCTGGATCCGCTGAGCGTTGTGGGTTCTCCCTTCAGAAGGTCCTTCTGCAGCCTGGACCTGCGAGCCGAGACAGATGGGGGCGCAGGAAATGCCCGAATGCCCACCCTGGACAAGCGGTCCCCTATCCTGATATTAGTGTCCCCTTCCGCCAGGAGGGACAAGGACCCTGCAGACTCCTGGTTCTGATCTTCTCGCTGCGCTGCCGCTCCGTCCAGCTGGGACTCTGACTGAGCGCTTGGTCCTCTGCTGCCTGACCTCCTGCAGATGATCTCGCTGTCGTTCATCTCTGGTGGTTTCCGTCACTCGTTAAAAGTTCCACTAGTTCAGATTTCCTTAGTGATAGCTGGAGTTTATTTAGCTGGAATTTATTTTACTAAGAAAAAAGGAACATCCCTCCCTTAGTGACCCATTAGTCCGCAACTTCTCAAAGTCACGAGTTACAGCCATGGCTTATCGTGAAAATGGTTTGAGACTCGTTAAATAATCTTGACATAAAACGTTGTAAACGTTTTTTACATAGAAGTTAGCCAGTATAAAACGGGGAAATAGTGAAAAATAACACAAATAAGAGGCGACGAAGGCAATAACGTGTACCTTAATGAAAGAGAAGTGCAGTATTATTGGACGAGTTGAACAGTTCTACATGCGAGTTTTGACACCAAGGCGGTTCAGCATGCAGGTTAGACCTTCCGATGGTTCAGCATGCAGGTTTCGGTTCCTTACACAAGCAGCACCACCCATGAGCTGCTCTTCCCCTTTTCAGCGAGCGCTTCCATTTAGGTTTATCACATACTGAATATTCGTGGATTGTACAATGAGTTATGGCATGCTACAGTTATTATAAAATATATAATTCTAATCTCAAACATTTAATACAAACATGGATCACAACAATACTATTATAGCTTTCCACTGACTCTATATTTTAATATGTTTTTTGGTTCTCACCAGACGAGATCATTTTCACGTTTATTCTTCGCTAGTTTCATTGACTGTAAGCAACCCGTTTCTCTTTGAAATAAAGACGCACAATAGCATTCGGCTCTTTTTGCGAAGAAAACAACATGACTCCTGCTCCGTGTGTGGATCCTAACCTGAGTGGCAGTTCTTCCTCTTCAGAGTTTGTCCACTCAACAACTCGCCACGTCTCTATGGCTCAAATTACTAAAACAAAGTCCAGCTCTGAGCCAGCAGTCTGACAGTGTGCAGAACACGTGACTTTTTTATTTGTTAATGGGGTCTACACCAGGTAGCCACTGGGGCTCTCCAGGACTGTGGCTGGCCACACCTGACCCATACAGTAACAGCACTGAATCACTTATGAGAAACTCAACAAAGGAAAACATGTCAACTGGAGTTCTTTCTTCTTATCAGGAACATTTCACTTTATCCAAGTAGCTTCTTCAGCCTGAGGGAAAAAAATGGTCAGGGACCCCATATTTATCCTCCAGGGTACTCATTGAAGGAAAGACGTTGAGGTCGAACCAGGAACATGCACAATGCAACATCATGTCCTGACCAATTTTAATGACACTGTTGTAATGTTCATTGTGTGTTCTAATAAAACCTGAACTTTGAAATAAAATCAAATAAACACAGCATAATAAATAGACCTGTTATGTCTTTGGTCTCTCTGGTGATCTTTCTTTAAATATGTAAGTCTAACAAAGCTTAAAATAAAATCAGTTCCACTAAGGGCAATGCTTGGCAGGACATTTTAAAAATCGTGCTTTAATAGTGGAGTAAAATGTTCTATTTGTGTACTGTGGCATCAGGCTTCATTACTGCTGTCAAGAAGCTGGATGCCAGGAACTACCCAGGGTGCCAAACACATCCGTTGGATGTAACTGAGTATGCTCAGAGAATCACCCTTTTGTTAACAGCACTAGACTGGTTCAGGTAGGACATCCCACCTATCACAAAATAGTGAGATCATACAACTGTATGAACACAACTGTTCAGTTCAGGGAGGACAGCCCACCTATCACAGAATACACACACACACACACACACACAAGCACTCGGTGGAGTGCTGTAGTGCTCCCACTGTACCCAGAATGCCCTAAGAGCGTGACTCTAACTGAGCGTGACTCTAACTGAGCACATGGTAAATGTTCAAAGTTCACACACAGTCAGCTCATACCCAGGTGCGCCACTAGACAGTCTAAGCAGTCGCCTAGAGCGCCACCTTCTGGGGGAAAACATCAAAAGTCTGAATCTAGTAAATTTATTTTTTTTATTAATCCGAAAGTGGTCTGCAACAAAGAGCAACGAACAGTTTCATTTATAAATTTTCTGTTAAAATTTCAATCAGGGGTTTCGTACAGGTCATCAAAATAGCTAGAAAATATACTTAAATTTGTTAAAATACGGAGTTAAAAAACTACTTAAGTAAAATGTTTAGCTGCAAGTTATTTCCTGTGTTTAAATTAAAAGCACTTTGGTAACAGGACACACTGATGAGAATTACGTAGGCTGCTACAACACAGACAATTTCCTGTATTAGTCAAACATATACCGATACTGAAACTCATTTTTAGTACTCTAAGAATGATCCATTTCTGCAACTAAAAGGGGGGAATATACATATTTTAATAACTGATTCGCTTTCAGATTGTACATACATAAAACGTGCATTTAATTTTTACATTTCAAATCCTTGTTTTGTCTTGTTTGTCAGAACTAGTGTGATTAGTTTTGTGTCAGCTGGAAGGTGGTGTCAGTGGGAGTGGTGCGGTCCTCAGCCCGTTCTTCACACCGTGCTCCCTGATGTGTGTGTGTGTGTGTGTGTGTGTGTGTGTGAGAGAGACCCCAGCCCGTTCTTCACACCGTGCTCCCTGGTGTGTGTGTGTGTGTGTGTGTGTGTGTGTGAGAGAGGCTGCAGCCCGTTCTTTACACTGCGCTTCCTGGTGTGTGTGTGTGTGTGTGTGTGTGAGACCCCAGCCCGTTCTTCACACCGCGCTCCCTGGTGTGTGTGTGTGTGTGTGTGAGACCCCAGCCCATTCTTCACACTGCGCTCCCTGGTGTGTGTGTGTGTGTGAGAGACCCCAGCCCGTTCTTCCCACTGCGCTCACTGGTGTGTGTGTGTGTGTGTGTGTGTGTGTGAGAGAGAGAGAGGCTGCAGAGCGTTCTTTA
>JABJVR010004734.1:0-14363 GCA_025773905.1 Chitala chitala
ATAGTATACTTTTCTTATATAGTATATAGTATAAACTATTATATATTACTATAGTATAGTATTTTTCAGTAGATAATGTGGCATTTCGTCCTATTTCACTAAAGATTTAACTGGATGAATGTATTTTAATAAATACCAATTGGCTATGACAGTGTCCTTGCATGTTACAGCACTTGCAGAGCAATTGTTTGTAGGATTACTTACATGATTCTAACTACTATATTGAAATTTCTTAATGCTTTTCTAGCCTCCACAACATCAACATCCAGTTAGAAATAGTCAACCACACATTATGAGAGGTGAAGTTAAATGAATAATGCTGTGTACCAGATAAGTGATGAGCCATTTTTAGACTTTCAAAAATTATTTTTATTTTAGGAGGCTTAATAGATCTGTATTGGATAATTAGTTGCAACAGATAAGAAAGTCTTGACAGGCAAACTGGGTCCTGTTTCAATCAGACTTGAAAGCAAGTCTGATTGAAAGCCAGCTCAATAAAATCTTTTCAAAGAGGTTTTTGTATGTTAAATATGAAAATCAGGATGTTAAAACCTTAGTTGTGTTTGTTAGACCCTATGAACCCCTCCTCAGAATACTGTTTTTAAATGCATACAATAAAATGCAAAATTTCTTTTAGAAGAAAAGGTAAACATAAAAATGCATTTTACCCATTCAAGTTCACAGGCTCCTTGCAGTCAGAGGACGCCTGTCTTACAGCACCTGATCTATAGCAATTTTTGTGTTCAGAGAACAGTTAAGAAATAAGTAAAATCACTTCATATTGAACAGAAATTTCAGCAGGAATAAGTAACTAAAGTAGCTAATCTTGCAGGGCTTATTCATGCTGCCAGACTACAGCAAATTAGGGCAGGATCCTAGTTTCCTCAGAGAAACAGAAAAAAAATTACCATGATATGGAGATGTTTTAAATCTCCATTAAGGCTGGAACTTTGAAACGATCAAGTCATCAAAGACAGTCATCACTGTGGTATTTCTTTGTAATAATGTTATAGTCAAAATGGCAGTAATTAATTCAGCATATCACCAATGCTGTGAAATAGCTAAACAAATGGTGCATGTATCCTTGGGATTTAATTTGAGGTGTTATACACAGCATTCCAGTTGTGTGCCCAGTGGGGGCCACACCTTTAAACCTCATATAGGAAGATGTTGGGAACGTACAGAGACTCATTACACGCTGCCATTCCTGCAGAGATAAGTTGGACTAGAATCTGGCTTGTGCCTCTTCAGCTCTAGGTGAAAGGCATAATGGGACTCCATTCAGCCTGGCATGGCTGAATTAAAACATATAGTGGTGAACTAATAGTAAGAAGCTGCTTGCGTACGCCATAATGGCGCTGAGAGGATGCTGTTGAATCAAATGCAGCTTAAATTGCTGTCAGTTTTTGCACTAAAATGTGCAAATTACTCTCCTCTCTAGTACCTTCCCTGTGCGTTTCCACCCACGCACACGTCTTCGTACAGTATTATTTGTAATACATCTCTCTCAGTCTAAATATAGAAGCCACTCTCCGTCATAAATATTCATGGGTGCTCTAGCAACGTGCTGAGAAGGCTCCCGACTGTGACTCAGGCTCATTGTGCGAGGTCGTGGGGGAGGCGTGGGGGGGAGGAAGTCGGGCCTTTGATATGCTGATACGCTCGGAGGTGGGGATGCGGCATCTGTTCCCGAAAACCAAGAGTCACTGTTATCGATTGCCGAGCTGTGGAAAACCCTTCCAGTGAGGGTCTGCGGCAGTGCTGAGGCACCTGGGCCGGTGCGGGCTGCACAGGACCCTGTAGAGCTCTGTGCTGTAGCGGAATAGCCCTTAGTGTGCTCAGCGTGCACGTGCTATTCATGGCGATGCATGTGACAGTGTCGCTGATGCTCTCTCACCTGCCGCTGATTCGCTTACAATGACGACATTGAAATTTTTCTGCAGAAATACATGGCTGGTGAAAACGTTTTTAGTTTTAATTGAAAGGTTAACCCCTAAAAAACACAGTTAATGGAACTGCACCACGATTTTGAAGAGGATGTTATATTTTCACGAAATTTTTGTAGAATTGACAGTCAAGCCTAGAAAGCTACAGAGTAGGATAAAAGCCAAATTAAAGAATTTGTAACTGGTGTATGACAGTGGAGCAGTGGCTTTGTACATAGATCAGAAATCTGTGCAATTGGTGCTCATTTAAAGTGATACATTTAATTTAAATGTATAGCGTTATTTATCTACTGAATGAAAGACTCCAGTATTCCTCTGCGTAAATAAAATGTGAAATGCAAAGAGGTGCCACATGGTGGTGCTGTGAACATTCCTGTGGCTTATGGAGATCAAGCTTATGTAACTCCTGGAAAACAACCTTACACAAGGGCACTGGAAAGATTTTGATATTGGGGAAGGGGAGGCACACCTCTGCAATTTGACAAAGTGTACATAAACACATTCTATTGTCTTAAACATTTGAAGGGAAAGCATGTCCAACTATCTCACTGCTTCCCATGTCACTCACCTTATGTATTTATTCAAAACACAGAGGAGACCAAATTAATTGTCAACAGAACTGAGGTATTTTTCATTTAACCTGTAACCCTTACTTAAAACCTATTGTTTTATCAATCGCTATTGCTCGATTCAAAACAATTTTTTTGGGGTTCTAATTGTAATTAATTGTACAAAAAAAAACACATGCAAAGGCCATAAGTAAGTCAAGTAATTCCTCCTCCACATGTCAGACTGTAGAGAAAGCCATAACAGAGTTTTGTTAATGTGCTTGGTATTGATGCAGACATGACATCATCGACAGGGTCATCTCATTGGCGGGGCCTCCTGGGACCCTCCAGTGAAGTAGAGTGCTTCTCCATCTACATAAGGAGGGGTACAGCCTGTGCCTTACACTTGCACACAAACCAGAAGCCATTACTGTGAGGGTGTGTCAGGCAGACAGCATGGCACATGCATGTAATCCTCTGCATGACCATCTCACAAAGACCTCTTGTGAGTTCAAGCCCAACCCTATCATTCCCTAAACAATATTTTCATATAGCTTTAAAGCATACAATCCATCAGCATTCATTATACAGTACAAGAGTCACTTAACAGCTTTAGCAACTACATTAGAATCACAGGTTCCCTAGAGATTTTTGGAAGTACATATTTGACCTTGAATTTTAAAGATTCATTTTATCCACTCATTTTACCAGGCTTTCAGTACTTTGATATCTTGTATTTTATTTCAGCTGTTTCAGCATCTTATCAAGTTTTTATTAAAGACAAAATCTATCTGAACTACTTTTAAAACCAACAGAATCCAGTATCAATCATTTATAAATGATACATCTCACAAACACACATTTACCGACATCTCTAATCACATTGACATTTATGTCTGGTTAAAATGCAGACATAGAGACTTTAAACGAAAAATCAGTAAACAATAAAGTTACATTCACAACACTCACAAAGCAACCTCGTAGCTACCTGCGTCATAAAGAGCTTAAAGATGTTTAAAACCGCTTGACATGAATTCTGCAGTACCGGGAGAAACCCAGCTGTTTCCACATTTTCAAAACCTGTTGTGACTTGTAACAGGAGTGACCAGAATTTTTATTATTGTAATAACAGTCAAATAAAAGTTTTTATATTCCTTGTTACTTTCCGTTCACGTGTGACTGATTCTTTAGGTTTTAGACATAAATAGCAGCCACTCTGTAAATCCTTGTATTTTCTCCTTTAGTTGCTTGAAAGAAAAAAAAAACCTTACGAAATACGTCAGAGTAAAGACTGTTCTGAGAATAGCATCTGAATACTTGCATGACTACAGCGGTGAAAAAAAAACAAAGCTGAAAGTGCCACATTTATCAGGAATATATGAAATCATACCTAAACAACATATTTTTAACATTTCACAAACGGCGATTGTTAACTTCACAAATCCTCTATATTTTTTTACACTCACTCATTCAATTAAACTGTGGTATTTAACCAGTTCCTCATTGCAGCTGGGTCCTTTCAGTCATTGATAATAGAAAGGTAAAAGCAGAAAAGCTGAAATAAACAAATAATGGTATATATATATATATATATATATATATATATATATCTTTTACAAAGGGTAAAATGAACCAGTAGTGAAGTAGTGCTAAATACACCTAGAAATTTTATGTAGTGATGGTAACCCTGGACAGGTGTGTGTGAAGCTCAGAATTTCAGTGGAGCACTTAAGGGTGTACTGAAGAGAAGAAGATCAGAGATCCAGTGGGACTGATATCATCAGGCTTCGGGATATGAGGTCGTGTCCTTGAACAGTGCAGAATACTGCCAGTTCACAGATCACTGTATAATTTTGTTAAAGACATCCACATAAAACTGAGTTCCCTCTCTCCTGTTAAATTTATATTGTTATTACCCGAGTAAAGTTTCCCCCAAAGTTAGGAGACAAATGTTTAAACCACCTAGCAGGTCCATCTGTTCAGACAGAACATTTATCTTCTATTGCACAATAAGACTATGGGTTTGTACAGGATTGGTTACTAACCACACTGAGACAGGCCTTTGTAAGCTAATGCAGTTTCCGGATGAGTCAAGTAGATATACGTAAGATGCATGGATGCAATTTAAGATGCATTGTGAGTTATAATCCTTACACAGGGAAAACAACTCATGGAGTTTCGCTGATTCCCTGGATTTTTACAGAGAAATCATGCTGTATATACTGCAATCATTTAGACCTGGGATGGCATGGTAGCAGGTGCTGTTGCCTCGCAATAGGTGAGGGCAAGTCATGAGTTTGAATCTGGTTCTTTGTGTGTGTGTTTTTCTTTGTGCACTTGTGGATTTATTCTGAGTGTATTGACTTCTTCACTTAGCCCAAAGATGTGAAGATCCTTAAAATGTGTTTAGTGTGTCCTGTATACAGTATACGTTGTATATTCTGGTCAGTGTTTGTCATGGATTGGCTCCAGGCCACTCACTACCTTATCCAGGGTGAGCTACAGCAATCAAAATATACTATTTAAAGTGTCTCTCATAATTGATTACAAAGGTACAGTATTTGTTTTTGTATCAGCAGCGGATCTGTAAAGCATGGTCTGTGTAACCAAAGCAGTCTCAGGTTAATTACCAAAACTCTACTAAGTGGTTTATTCTTTTTATGGTTACATTTTTTGTAATTTATTTATTTAGTTTGGCAAATATTGCATGCACTGCCAAAACATACGTTACGTGAAATTGATTTTATTAAAAACATTTCATGGTATAACGGCTCCTGGGAAATCCTCTTTCGTAGTTTTCTTTGAACGGAGCACCTTGCTCAGCTGATTTGCATTCTGTTTGCTTATAGTCATTATTATTAGCCCTTATGTTGGACACGCGTAGAGCACCCCCCCAGGAGACGTGACCGGTCTCTTTTAAATGAGCGCGAGACCCGTCCCTGCATACTGATAGGGTGTACGTTTCCATGACTTTGGATATTTTAATATAAGCCTTCTGAGTGTTTACTGTTGAATCGTACAGACCTTTAAAGTTTTAAAGGGATACATTGGATTCCTATAAAAACAAAATATTTCCTAACACATTTAAATATTCTTGCAGTTTTTTGTCTGAGTTTCTTATTTTAAATTTCTGCTGTCTAATATTATTAGCTAAATGTTTGGGTGATTGGTGAGCTATGTAAATACAATCCAAAACATTAATCTCGTTAACGTTATTCAAAAATTATTTTAATGTATTCGTTGGCTGTTTGTTTTATCGAACGTTATAACATTATTGTTGCTTTTGGTAAATAAAATGACGAATTACTTAATGTTGATGGTTTGCCAGCATTATTACAGCTATTTCATGTCGTCATCATAATCATAACAAAACAAATAATTATAGTGTATAGGCGAATATGTTTGTTTATTGCATTGTGTTTTATAATGCAGCACTTGCGCCGCTGAGTTAGCAAATTAAACCGGACAGCCCAGCTGTGTGTGTGTGTGTGTGTGTGTGTGTGTGTGAGAGAGAGAGAGAGAGAGAGAGAGAGCGAGAGAGAGAGAGAGCGAGCGATGGAACGAGCACGAGAGAGCAGGAGCCCGAGATGGGGGGAGGAGTGTGTCAACAGACACTGGGACATTTAACTTCCTCACAGCTGAGACAGCAACCGCGGTAATTGCTGCTCTAACAACGACCCAGCACAAGTAACGGGCAAGCAGATGCAGTCCTGGCAACAGTCAGCCCTCATCTTCTCCTCTCTCCGCCATCCAGTCCCCTCTGAATCCTGAAAGGCACAACCTAACGTCCTGCTAATAAGGAAAGGAAGGAAACATGCAGAACAAGACAGCAGCATCGTCAGGAGATTGTCCATCTCCCCGATCCGCTCTTGCAGCAGAGGACGGATTTACGCTCTGAATTGAAGTGATATGGCTGTAGATCAGTAACCGGGCTGCTCGCCTCTTTTGTGACGTGCCATCTGCTTCTTTGATGTGGTCTAACAGTGATGTGCAAGTGCTGACAACATAAAAAAGAGCAAAAAAAAAAAAGATGAAATGCTTTTCCCGTTACCTGCCGTATCTCTTCCGACCTCCGAGCACCATACTCTCTTCCAGTTGCCACACTGAAGGTAGGCACGCAAGGTTTGCTGATGGGGTCTGTGTGGTGAACGGGCTGGGGGAGGGGGAGGGGTGTAGGGAGAAGAAGGAGGGGAGGACGTTTAGAAGGTAGTGCGTATAAGAGTGTGCTTTCAAGAGCAGAATTTTAGGGCGCAAGATTGGTGACTCGAGCTCATGATTGCAACACTACGAGCCCGAGCTTTCTGTCGGAGCACTGCTTTCAACTGTAATTTCGAAGAAGGACGGAGTTACACGTTCAGCGTTCCTAAGTAGCGTAACGCGGACCTGGTGGGTCACTGCATGTAAAATAACAGAAGCTGTACCATGCTGTGGATATACACCGTTATTTCTGCAATATATGGAAAATTGTCATGGTCAGCTGGACAGGAGAACGTATAACAGTCAGTGGCTCTGGATATTTTGAAGTTGAATGTTTACGATGGGAATATCAGTTTTTCGCTCTAGACATTCTTTAAATAGTTAGAAGGTATACAGATAACTGTTTACACAAACCATTTCTGATAAATTCTCTAATGAACTGACTTTAGTTTCGCCTAAAGGCTCGCCTCGCCTCCACAAAACAGTGATCCCACTGTAACCGAAAAGAAAAATAAATCAAATGCTGTCGACAAGACGTGATGTGACTGATGTGCTGTCATTCCCCTCGGACACACCCTATTAACAGACTTCCCTCTAAAAATGTGCGGTGTTTACAAACACAAGCCCATGTCGCCAGTGACCGTTATAATGTTTTTATTCTCCGAGATGCACATATTTAGTTTTAAGTCTGCTCTGATCTCTCCTTCTGGCCTACAATGCGCAGTAATTTGTCAAAATGTTACTGAAAATAACTATACTGTATTCGTTGCTGACATAACGGTTACCAATTTGATCGTCTCAGATTCAAAGTGTGCACCCCATATCGCTTGCCACAGCTGGAAGACTTGTTTGTTAGAATTGAGATTTCCGCACGTGAAACTGAGTTTTGTAACATTTTACAATACTGCAGGCTATATGTTTATTGATTTCAAAAATCATTTATAGTTTTGTCCCAGCATAAATTTAATTTTAATTGTAGGCTACATTTCACGGTGTATATATCTGAGTAGGCCATATACTGTATAAAATAATTTGTTACAACTGTAGCATATGGCCTGAAGACACTTTTCCCTGCGTTCTACTACTGTGTTTTTGTGTCACATGCTATACAGGATTGCCTGGCATATGGCAGCTGTTTGTGTTAACATGCTCAGTAGGAAATACTTTCTTTAAAGCATGCACTAATTTATTCCTAGTGGACATTCTGGTTTCATTACCAGATATATACCACTATTTATAAAGGGACATTTGCGAGACAGATTTGTCAAGTGCCCCCAGATGATTTTTTGACAACACATCTGTAGATCGTCTCCTCTGTGACTGCTACATGTCCCATATGCATCCAGTAGCCTATTAACAGGACAAAATTGGTGATCAAAAATATTTCAAACTTATGTTTTTCCTGGCACCTACGAAAATGTACCCTCAGTAGAGGTATATCAATAAAAATGTGTAAATGTATAAATTATTAAAACTGTGGATTAGATGAATGAGGATTTAAACAGCTCGATGGGTTGCCATTGGTTTTATTCAAAGGGAGCCCATAAGTGAACCTTTGTGAAACTGGTTAAACCAGTCAGCGGCCAAGAGCTTTTGCTAATCTCAAACACAGTCACCTTCCATTTTTACCTTCAGCATAAGAAACGTGTGGAACTGGGGGCTACATGCATTAAGTCCATTTTGATATGTGACTTTGTTACAAACCACAGTGACAAGGAAAAGCTCTCAAGAAACTCAGTTTCAAAAGAAGGTGGCACCATTTGGTTTCATCAGTCTGACCTAATGGCTACCATTAAAACACCAGGATGAAATGTGAACACGGGGAATGGCACTTTGTTTTATACGGGCCCTTAACGCAGGATGAAGAACTGAAAGGGTAAAATTATTAGGCACTTTCCTAAGTTCTGTGCAATGACACTATGCTTTATATACTGTATATACAGCACACGGCATATCTTACAAAGCGACAGAGTTACTTCTGGCAGAGGTAAGATATTTTACAGTATTTATCTTTCAGTCAAGCTTGAATGAAAAACATTAATAATGGCTTCTGGGTATTTCCAAAATTCATGTCCTCTGCCTCAATGCTGACCCACTTTCATGACAGTTTTCCTGGCAATAATACATATTATATGAAAAGAGGTTCATTGGGGCACTCCTGTTTAATTTTGAGCTGTAAATGAAATAAGAGGAGCAAAATTTCTGCCTTTCTGGCTTATAAAGTGGAAACAAATTTGGAGTAATGGCAGTTCTTGTAGTACTCACACGTTTTGTCCTGCTGCAGATGCAAAGTACAAAGTGAATTACTCTTAGTACTTTTTACTCACTTTTACTGTGAATTTTTTTAAAGGAGCCACAGACTGTCAAGCAGTTATTAGAATAATGCTAAACTAAGCACTCCGAGTTATTCTAATGGAATTTTGTAGGTCAGTGTACAGCAGTGTGTGTGATTTCCCTTTAATTAATCTAGCCCAATCCAGTGCTCCCCTCTCTGTGGGTGGTCTGCCGTTTTGAGACAGAAAAGTAAATTGGGTGGGGGTTGGGAACTGTGGGAGGGATGTGTACTCTTTTCTTAGACAAACTCCTTTTTGACCTACATTTCACATGACAGATGAGGATGTGAGTTTCCATGTCAAGGAAAAATTGCTTGGTTTGATTTGGTAAATAACCTGAGTGTGTCAGAATTACGTGCACTGGACACCACAGGATATCCCTCTGTGGTTGTTTTTGTGTTTGTTTTCTTAATCTCCATCTATTTATTGTTATTACAGCCCATTTAGGCATATGGACAGTTTGAGATAAGCAGTTGCCTTTTGGAACATAGAGTGTGTGGACACCTGGAATTACTTTGATGACCAGTATTAGCATGTGTGATGTTTGCTGTTGCTCTGTTAATGGCTTCCACCTCCAAGTCATGTCACTCTCTTCCATCTTAATTTCTGAGATGCTGTATCCTCTATCCCCAAACCCTACCCCCATGGGTGGAAAAAAACACAAAATGTTATAAATGAGTAGTCACAATTACAGTAAGTAACAGGTCACATGGATCAGAGCCAGATGGGGCCTTGTTGTCAGTGAGGGGAAGCTGTCTGACTGAAGAGCTAAAAATGGCCTGGGGAGACATTTTGCTTTCCCCAACAGGGTTAATGAAATGCACTTTTCAGCATTGTGAGGGAACCAAAAGAAGAGTAGTGATTGTACAGCTGAGCTTGACTTGTCTGACTGTGAACTTAATGTATGTGTTTGGGGGTCAGGTTGATGCAGAGCAGCTGAGGGACTTAGGCAGATCACAGCAGATCAGATCAGTGGTGCTGGGGTGGTCGCCACCACATTGACAATGGCCACAGAAACACAGCCGAGCATGTGTTTGGCTATGTTAGGAGCATCATGTCCATTCCATCCCCATTCATAAGAAGGGCTTGTTTTTACCCCCCGACACCCCTCCACTTATCTTCACTACTCATTTGCCTTGTCAACGCTTGCATGTGAAAAGAACAGAAGGTGGTTGTTGGACTGCTTCCCCCCCGATTCTTCTCTTTCCCAGTCTTGTTGTGATGCATACTGGTTAGGTCAGAACACATCCTAGCAAGGCTTAGGAGTCTCTCCAGCACTGCAGATCAATGATCTAATTATTTACCATTAAGACGAAGGCAGTGGCTTCAAGCTCAGAGGAAAGGAAATTTCCAAGGTTCAGAGGCTGTGGAACGTGAGATGTGTGGCAGAAATAGCTGTTCTCTGTAAGGGCAGCACCGACTGCTGCTCTGCATGGCAAGAGCTGTTTGAAGGAGAGACAGCAGCTGGTTCTGAGCTCTGCTGAATGTTGATAAAGCACAGCCAAGCACACACCTTTAAACAGGCACGTGAGCTTCCGCTGCCTGTCTGTAACGAAACCACCCTAGGACTCGCACCTCGACAGTCTGAAACCTCAGAGGCAATTTGCTGCATGTCTGTCGTGCATTTGCATCAGACAGGACACAGCCTCGCCACTTTGAAACCATGATGCATCTGGTTCTACCCTCCGTTGTCTGTGTGGGGGCTGGTTCCTCTGTTTTGGTAAAAGAGCAGCAGAAGTAAAACTGAACAGAAATACGGGCTTGCTGCAAAACGGACATACCGGACGTTTACTGATCTTTCACCTGGAAGCACATCTGGGAGAAAAATTAATGTACATTGAATGGAACTGTTATATCACTTGGTATTGCTGTGGAAAAATTGCTTTCGAGCCAGTGGTTTGGTTTCTTTTCTAAAGATTCTATTAAATTTGCATAGCTTCAGTTTACAGTACATCATGTGCAAATAGCCGGGTATAACTCAAGTAATCTCATTATTTAGTGCAAGTATTCAATAACATCTTTTGATGTTAGATAAACTCGCTCCGCGCATGTGTGATGTAGTTCTGGGAATTCAGCCTCGATCCAAGAAATATGAAGGTTTGTAACACGGATATGGCGGGGACAATTTTAGCACATTGCTAGGCAACCAATCAAATGTCGTCAAACGAGTTTACCGCAAGTGCATAAAGAGTCCCAAAAATGTTAGTGATCTCACAACAGCTGGTTACAGCATCTCGCTACTGCACCTCCAGCCAATTTCGCAGTTAAAGATTTCCGAATTGGAAACCCCCAACCTTATTCCTAAATTGAAGTACACACCATTATTGCAACACACATTCCAGCATGCAGTAAATACTCTCGATATCTTTAGCTAAAGCTGTAGTTCTTCCTGACTTGTACTTTGGACTGCCCTTGCTAGTCATAGTCTGTGTTTGTTTCTGCAGTTGGAATGTTGGATAAGCCCTGTTTTCCATGAAGGTTTCTGTTTACTTGCTTGGAGAGGACTTGGACCAGTGGAAGGAGGGACAATGTTGTATGAAGACTGTTAAGCAGAGCCACGTCACACCTTGTTACTGCGGTACAGTAGCAATGCGCCAGGTTTGCGGGGGTTAATGTGGTGCGGTGACTGCTGATGTGCTGTGACTGTCCAGGGCTCTCTTCAGCTGGGTCAGCAATGCTGAGCTCCCAGCCAGAGGAGAAACAGAAAGAAAGAATGGAAGTACGGTGGACAAAAAGTTTCAGGACATAGAAAAGAGTAGTGCAAAAATCAAGACAAGAAACTCCTGTGCTGTGGTGGTGTTTTTGTGGCAAATCAAATGTTTTTTTTTTTTTAATAAAAAGGGGCTACCATAAGGGTACGCCCATTCTTTTTCACTTTCATTAATTATTGCATCCTTTGTTTTGTAAATTTGACTTAAACCTGTATTGTAAGCACCAGCTGGACTGCCATATAAAAGCTCATACAATTACAATTAAGAACACAATAAAAAAAAAATCTGTACTGTAACATTTGAAGGAATTGCTGTAAGCAAAACTTCTTGTTGGGTCTTATTGGCTCCCTATATGAGAAGAAGCTAGCATAGACTCTTCTAGAAAACTGTGGCCCATTTTCCACCCTACTTCCTGTTTCAGACTGGATGGCTGAAATTATGCTGTGGAAGGCCAGAGCATCTGCTGAGTTCAGATCTCAGCCTTCAGTCTTGGTCACTTTCACGTTGCTAGTGAGTCACCACTTTTTAACACAAGCTGGTGAAGTGTGTGTCGCCCGTCTACAGCTGTTCTATATTCACCTGTAAGCTTCCATGTCCAGGCAGTCCCTGTAGCCCCATCAACCCTGATGTTTTGTGTACCACTCACTACTTACCAAACTGCCTTCCCTGAGAGTAATAATGTCTGACTGGAGCCCGACTATGCAGGATCAAAGCAGTCCCTTTCAGGGTAGATTTTCTTCTGTGAAACTTATGACTGGTATGTTCTTAGAACTCTCTCAATAACTATATTACTTCATTTCTTTGGCAGCATTGAACATCAGAAAACTGCATTGTGAGAGTGTGATCCATTGCTAAAGGCACAAGAGGCTTATAAACTTGTGCCTGCTTGCTCACACCAGCAGACACTGAAATGTAAGGACTCGGGTGGGATGCTAAAAAGAAGACATGGTTATCGAGATAGTTGTGAAAAAGGGAAGTGTGGAGAAAGGGCGGTGAGAATAAAACTCACGTATGACTGTTGCTAGACTCTGATCAGTTCTGTTTCAACATGTGGATATGAAAAAAGTGTGACTGAATCATACTGTTGACTGGGGACAAAGGCTGTGATGTGTCTGTGATTTTAGAGTTTTTTTTTTCCTGAAATCTTTCACATATCACTTTTACTTTCTATACGACTTAATTTCTTCGTATGGCACCAAACAAATTTTTATGCATCAACAAAGTTTTGCAATGTAATAAAACAGCAGTGAGCGTGCTGTATTCTGTCATAGTTGTACGCTGTCAGAGGCAGATTGTGAATTGATAAACCAATCTGGCTATGTTATTTGTTTTCAGAATCATAATTCTCCCTTTGTTTTCTGTCTCAGAGAGTAGATTAAAGTGTGTGTTTGTGTGTACGTGTGTGGCAGAGGAATGCCCCAACACAAGCAACACACAAAGCTACATTCCAGCCATCTGTGCTCATACTGTGATGTTTTGACAGTCTACCCCCCACCCCCCAATACAACCTTCCATATAAGTGTGGGGTCAGCAATGTTATTCCTCCCTGAAACAAATCCTGGAATTGGCAGATTAATGTCTTTTGCTCACAGAGAGACTGGCTGGGTACCTTCACTCGTGAGCCTGTGCATAGGGACAGGTCTAGGGCGATGTAATCTCCGCTCTCCCGGCCTGACGCTTCTCAGCTGTAGCCTGCGGCTCAGGGGTACATATGGGCCAGAGCCAGATAGGATGGGGAGAAGAACCTCTAACTGAATATTTTCTGCAAACACGTGTGGCCTGACATCACCAAAATGCACAGCTTTCTGTAGTGCAGTTCTATCCTGTTGTAGTCAGCCCACTCTCTGCTTCCCTTGAACAGGGTGTTTTGTGGTCATTTTTATGGCTCGCTTTGTGTAACAAGGTAAATTCAATGACAACCCACAGTGGACCAGTTACTTGACTTGCAGTAACCCCCCCCCCACCTTTTAAAAACAGCTCTGTAGAGAAGCATTTCTTTTCTTGTGCAGTTTTGCTATTCATTTTTTTTTCTTTTTCATTTTCATTTTGTCTTCTGACCTTTGAGGTATCATCTGCCCAGTTCGTAAACAGCAACAACAAGAGTCAACACAATTTCAGCATTGTGTCCTGCATCTTCTAACAGACGGAGAATGTGTCAGCTGATAAAGCATAATAATTTTCTGAGCATGCTATTACTGCAGTATATTTAAAACTGGTGCTGAACCTATTGCCATTGCATTTTAAATCCACGGGCTCGAATCCGTTATGTATGTTTACACAGTTGGAATGTCTTCGTATTTGGCTGCATTAAAATATTACTCCAAGCCATGCAAAGATTCTTCTCAGTGCTGAGTGCCTTTTACAGCAACACCTCAAAGCACGAGCTGAGTCGATATGATAAATTGTATTAAAAAGTAGCACAACAGGGTGTCTTTGTGAACGTTGCCCAGAAGGTAAACATTTACCCTCTGAAAATGGCCTGCTTTGTTTGTTTTTTTGTCCATTTTGTTTGTAGTTTTTGTGGGTGCAGCCTTGGTTTGGGGGTCCGCGCAAGCACATGGTTGGGGGGGGTGGGGGGGTAGAGGGTCCTTAGTTCCCAGCTCACCTTGCATTGTACACCTTCTTACA
>JABJVR010004735.1:0-14362 GCA_025773905.1 Chitala chitala
AATCTGCACATCCACTGGTTTTTAATAATTGGTTTAATACTCATCCAATACGTGTTCTTTTTTTTTAAAATTTTGTTACGGCCTTTTTTTTTTTTTTTTTTTTTTTTTTTTGCTCATGCTGCACCTTCATTGCCTCTTTTTCGTTAGCTTCAATGAGCCATCCAGGTCACAGAAAACATCACTCGACAGCAATTCAACAGACTTCATCTAAAATCTGTATGCAAACATTTTACTGGCTAGTATCCACAATTTGCATGTCTGCAAGTAAAACCAAATGGAATAGGGCAAGGGTAACACATGATAAATGAGATAACAAAGACTGCAGATCATGCTCTGTAAACTCAAACTCCAGCTTGTGTAAGTCACAAACAGTCTCATTGAACTGCCCAGAATAAAGTTTCAGTTCAGTGCCACTCTGGAATTACTTGACTCTGGATTAAGGATTTTCTCCTTAAGGCTCATAGCATGGCAGGGATGAATCTAGCATGTTCTCTTAGTGGAACGATAGTTTGCTCCACAAGGCTGAATGTCAGCTTAGTGAGGTTAGTTTACTGCATTGTGCTGCCTATTTACTGGAATATGGTGCTGTCTGTGAGATGGGATGAGCTATTTGGAGAAGACAATCACCATATTATGCAGAGCAGAGTGTCAAAGCGGACTGGGCTCTATGGCGTGCTTTTGACCTTGAGACCATATCTAAAATTCAGACTGTTCAGAAGCTCAGTCACGGTACCTAATAAAATCTCTGATGGGCGTGTGCGTTTGCATACATATGCACACGTGCTACACCTCCTGCCAGCATCAAACCTTATCCTGGGATTGGTTTGAGAAACTAATTGTGACAGGGCAAAACGAAGTGAAGACGATAAAATGTCAGGTCAAGTAAATGTTGATCAATGAAAAATCGTGTTTAAAACAGCAGTTTTGATTTAGGAGTTAAAGAGATGCTCCAAATGTGGAACCTGAACCTAGCAGGCACTCCTGAGGCTTTGTATTTCTGGTTAGTGTGTCAAACCATTCTTGTTCTCTGGTAGGCACCAAACAATAGCTTCAGTAAATATATCAACCTTTCAATTTAGTTACAACCACTTCAAGCATTCTTAAGTAAAACGTTATGACGTGGACAGTATGGTGGCTCAGTGGATAGTACAGTTGCTTCACACCACAGGTTTGAATCTGGCTCTTGGTGCTATGTTTCTGGAGTTTACATGTTCTCTCTGCGCATGTGTGGGTTTCCTCCAGGTTCTCCAGTTTCCTTCCACAGTCAAAAGACATGCAATGTCTGGTGGATTAGGAAATCTAAATTTCCCTAAGCCTGTGAGTGCATCTGCTCTGCAATGGGTTGGGTGTCCTGCCTTGTGCCATAGGCTACCTGTGATAGGCTCCATGCTACACATAATCCTATGAAGGATAAGGAGTATGAAGATGAATGGATGTACCACAACCTTTCCCATGCTTCCCCTATGCTGCACATTGCACAACCCATCCCCCTGGGGGAAGCAGCGAGCAGCCATACATGGTGCCCGGGGAGCTAGCGCTGAGTGTCTTGCTCAAGGACACACCTGATTGGGCTGGGATTTGAACCAGGGATCAGGAGACTTCCGCTGCCCAGCCTGATGCTCTACCCATTGAGCCACCAGGTCGCGGCTGTAACGTTTTGGGAAAGCGAGACAAGAGAGGTGAGGTCTAATGTGCAAAGGGAGGTTTATTACAGTCCAGAAACAAGGTAACAATGGGGAACATGATAAACATACAAGCCAGTGACCAAAACAGGAAGATCTACTCCACACAATAACCAGCAGGGGACTAACACAAGAGAGGAGCATATATAGGGAACACACGGAACAAGAGACAGGGGAAAGCAATATATCAAGAGTGCATAAGTGCAAATTGGGAGCACCTAGTGGATAAATAAGTGTATGACAGGCTAGGGCACAGGTTTACAAAAAGGTGGAGCTGCTTGGTGGAAAACAGCATTGAAATGTATATTCCTGTGACGTGCACTGATGCACATATTTTTCAGTGGGAAATCGAATGTACTTTGCAGTACTTGTCCAGTACTACTAAGTTTTTAACCAATGTTAATTAACACATTGTTTAAAAAAAAATCATTTTTAAATGTCAGCCTTCTTTTACAACAGTAGCAAAAAATAATAATGAAAAAACTAGAACTAAAAACAAAATGAAAACAAAATGAAAAATAATTTCAGTAAAATAAACATAAACCAAAACTGTTGATAGTCTCCAATATGTACTAAAACTAAAACCTGACATGCTAAACTAAACAAAAATAAAATTATACTAACCATACTATGCAACTCAAAGGTACTATTGTTGTTGGGGGTAGCCATGTTGCCTCTCAGTAATTCACCCTGTAAAGCACTGTACTCACCTGTGGGAGCTTTCATAATGAATCTGTCAACAGAAGATCACCTTCTTGCTTGCAGCAGTCTGAACACATAACACTCATACAGTAAATAAAATTCTTAATTGCTTTAATACATCTTTCAAATGCATTGACACACTGTCGTTGTTCAGCTGAGAAGTTCAGGCTACACATGTAAGTGTTCTGACTGTCAGAGGCCAGTCGATTCCTTAACACAGGTGTATACGCTGCACCAAGGGCACAATCTTCGAATTAAACTTGAAAATTCCAGTTCTTACATCTCTTGTGTGTTTTGTAGCTGCTAGCAGGGTAATATTAGCACTACATAATTTTCACTGAAGTACCAAACTGAGGGAACTAACTACTTACATGGACAATAAACAGGCAAAGAGTGATTTCTGGGCTGAAAAAATACACAATTATATGAGATTTAATCTCTATTGTGAAAAAACATGAACATGAAAAACTAGGTTTGCCATTAATATGTCATCAAGCTAACTGTTTCCTGTAACAGTTTCTCTCATAATTAAATGTATAATGTTATAAAGGCAACTGGACCTCATCCAGGTCATCTTTTCATATATTATGTAACTGATATGTCAGGTACAGTATAAAGCAGGTGACATAAAAAGGTAAAATGTGAAAACATCAATTGTCTCAATTTATTATTAAAATATTAATATTAAAAACCATTTGCTTTATTATGTATTTTCAATTATTTTAAAGTTGTTTCTATTATTGTGAAGTCTTCAAGTCATACTTTTTAATGAAATGTAATTCACCATGCAAAGACTGAAGCACTAGAAATGAATCATCTAAATTGCGCTAAACAAATGTTTACTAAACAAAACAAAAAAGGAAGCACAAACAAACAGGAAGCAACAAATTGCTTGCTCAGTAGTAATAAACACTAGTGCACATAACTATTATATTGTAATAATTAAACATGAGCCAAAGTGAATTAAACGGGAGCCACTTTTGGCCATTATTTATCCTCACTCAGTCTGTCCCCTTTGCAAAAACCACCAAAAGGCGTTTTTAAGCTTCAAAATCAAAGCCATGTTTATATGCCAGGTGGCGTAAAGTTGGGGATCTTCGAAGAGACATTTAGCAATCTGTGCTGTGGAGCCTGAAATTTGTGTGGGGTTAGTGGATCAAAACATCTACAGCTGCATTATGAAACACATGTCTCGCTTTAAGATAAGTTTCAGACATATCTTTTAAGATGCAGCATTTCATCTAACCCTAAAACCTACTGTGTGAGCTATAGACATCTAAAAACCTTTGATGGATTACTCATTATTTTGTTATTTTCCTTCACTGGTAAAACAGCATATTCACCAATCCAAACTGTTCTTCCACACATACTATGAGCTTTTTTTTTTTGAAAAGGAAAAAAGCAGAAAAGATATTTTATATTAAGCTAATAATGACCTTGTACAAGTTAGCATAATTAATCAGTTGAGCTTAAAGAGCTGACCTTTGATCACAAGTTACATGCAATATATGTGTAGGATAATATTAAATTTACAGTACAAATTGAAAGACGACAGCACTGCAGTGCAGCTATATGCATTATACCAATTTTTGAGTCAGATATACAAAAATGAAATGACTGGCATCTTAAACATGACTGTGTTACTGAACACATCCTGAATTCGTTTTGAAGCACACCCTAAGTAGCTTCTGTGTACGTTTCTGAAGTGTGTGAGCAATTCAGCAAGTCAGAAATCAGATGGGGAGTACTGCAACAATTTTCGAATCAGATGTACACATTTTTTAAATAATTGGTTTAATGAACACAACAGTCTGTTCAAAAATGCATCCTGGATTCATTCTAGGCATTTCTGAGTTCTTTTCTGAAGGATGTTAGCAATTCAGCAGGCTTGAACTGAAGAGTACAACACTTACAGCTCAATACATCCAAAGACTTTCAAACTACCCGATGAGCAGACGTGTTTCATCAGAGAAAACAGCAAAATCCTTTTCTCTCTACAGTGTTGTCCCTTAAAATTTGCATTTCCCAGTTTGCTAAACATTTTGTATTCCAGTTGGCCTAGTTCTTTATTTTTATTTTAAATCCACTTGGGACTTTCCAAAGACATTTTTTTTAATAAAACGGCCAGTACTGCTTGAGTTTAAAGCCTATGTTTTCATTTAGGATATTAAATATACTTCCGTAATTGTAATTTTGGCTTTCTTTCTTCTTTCACTTGGTCGATAGGCGAATCTGAATAAAAAACAGATGATTTTGTGACAATTTTAATAAACGTGTCCATGTTTATATTGATTTCACTATACAAAATTATAACGAGTAAAGGAACACTTTTATACACCAAACTGAGATCAAAGTAAAATTACTTCATACCAAAGAAAAAACTGCCTAACAAACTAGTTTAAGAATGGACTCAGAGGAACAGATGGCATTAGAAATTGTGACAGACCCCAAGTTCTTCTTCAGTGACCAAAATGCAGAAAGCAACCTAACCACATCTGTGCCATTTATTGGTGTATTATGAGGGATTGAAATTTTTCAGAAATGTCACCTGCTTGTTGAACTCTAAATGTTCATTACGGTGGTGCTAGTAATCGGGAAGTTTTCTCCTAAAGGGGAATCATGACGCCACTCAGTTTCATTTTAATTTATCATATTAGGAGCTCAGAAATACAATTAACAGCAGAAATGCTGCATTGAAATGCTTTTCTGTGTCTCATCAGCAAGCTAAAACTGTCGAAGGTAAGAGATGTTTAAAAGCGTGCCTTGCAAGCCGCCTTCCAATGACACTAATGTATTTCCTTCACACAGAGCTCTTGATGTTTAAGGTCTGTAATCCCCTGCTTTGGAGTCACTGTACACACAAATGTTACCACGTAGCTGGAGGCCATAATGTCTACATTAATGGAGTTTATGTAGCAGTGGGTGGCACTATTAGCTCTAGACGAAAATGACATGATTATAACAAGGAAGAAATACTACTCAAAGCCCATGAATCGCTGTAGGTTTACATCTCTTGGCACCCTTCCACTGGCACAGTGAAAATTATATACAACAACATGCTGAATACAAGTAAACGTTATTACCTGAGTATGGTATATATTCATATGATCCTGTGGTAAACACCGCTATATACTAGAGGTTTTATATTTGTCT
Organism: Chitala chitala; assembly: GCA_025773905.1. NCBI lineage: Eukaryota > Metazoa > Chordata > Actinopteri > Osteoglossiformes > Notopteridae > Chitala > Chitala chitala. The sequence goes on from JABJVR010004735.1 coordinate 5,538, forward strand.
CATAATGGTGAGTAAAGTGAAATATTGTAAAGGTAGAAAATGTATAAGAATGCAAACAAAGATCCAAATGTGTTTTAAAAACTGGGCAGAAATTTTCTTAAATATTAAAATTTTGTGTGTAGGAGTGTGTGTGTGTGTGTGCGTGCATGTTTGTGTGTGTGTGTGTGTGTGTGTGTGTGTGTGTGTGTGTGTGTACAGCAATAACCCCTTTTTTAATTTTAGAATTATTTTTGTACACCTAGACAGAGACAAAATCCCATTTACACCTTTAAAGGACTACCAGTTCTCATACCTACCCCAGTGGTGTGTTTTCAGTCTGATACTGATAAAGATGTTTTAGCTGAGAAATTATGTTACAGTAATCCATTTATTAAAGACTTTGTTCTTATACATTTTAATGGTTACATCATACGGATCTGAGTTTACAAACATTCCCACAGCAGTATTGTCTGAAGCATCCCTTGCAAAACCCATGAGATGGTCAATCTGTAACTTCTAAAAATGAGAAAAACGTCCGGAATGGCTAAAACGCTACAAGTCAATTTTTGACAAATCCTCATAGGTAATTACTCTGTCTACACTTGTGTTTCTCATTTAAGATGTTGACCTTTTTAAACTGTTGCAATAATTACTGACTTAAAACGCTTGGAAGTCTAAGACATTTCATCCACCTCTTGCACAAAGGCATGGCAGGAGCTGTCTCTCCATAATTAAGAAACAGCTTCAAAGACAGTGAAAGATAAATCAATTTAGTGTTAGGCTGCGGATGGCTCCTGACAAATATCAGCTCTAAAATGACTTCATGACAGATTATTATTATTATTATAAATATGAATGGATAAGAAGACCTCAGAGTTATGCTGAAGTGTTTGTCTACTTATAACAGCAGTTTTTTTCTTGGTAGAGATACTTTCCTTTATGTGAATAACTGGCAAAATGCATTTTCATTGGCTGTTGTGTTGGTCATCAGTACAGCACTTTTCTTCAACACAACCTATCTTGTTTGTTTATAGTTTAGAGCCCTGATATTTTCAATAACCAATTTTCTGTTTAAAAACACTACAAAAGTTCATGCACCATAAATGAGCCTTGCCACTGTGCAATTCAAAAAATAATAGCATTCCAAACAATTAATATAAGGTCCTTGAATACCACTTATTTTCACAGGGGGCAATACTGCATATTTTTTCCTGCCAGAGAAGATTCAAACATAATATCAAATATGTTGATGACAATAAATGCAAAAACACTGTGATATGTACTGCAGTAATTGTACAAATATGCATCCATCTGTTCAGAATAATTGAAACTGAACCTGAAAACATTCCATTCAAATTTGCGACGTAGTGCAGAAATTCTATTTTACCATGTGAGATTTCACGCTTCAGTAACAGTTTCCAGGAGAGCATCCAATAAAATGTGTTTTTTTTGTATTTATTACTATACACACTTAGACCAAATATTGATCAGGCTCTCCCTTGTACATTTTGGTTGTGACACCAGGTCTGCTATTGTCCATATACACATATATATAAATTCCCCACTTGCCCCTGCTGGTGGTCTTTGTCTTCTTCAAGCTTGGGTCCTCTGGGAGCTTGAGGGTCCTGTGCAGTACAGAGATCTCAGATGTTATTCCTGGAATCTGATGGAGACACTCTCCCAGTTTGGGGGTCACAGCCCCAAGTGTTCCAATTACCACGGGAACCATTATTGTCTTCACCTTCTACATCTTTTCTAGCTCTTCTTTCAGCCCTTGGTATTTCTCCAGCTTCTCATGTTCCTTCTCTGTGATGGTGCTATCACTTCGAATTGCTACATCTATCACTATGGCCTTGTTCTCCTGTTTGTTCACCATTACTATGTCCGGTCGGTTAGTCACTACCAGTTTGTCAGTCTGTATCTGGAAGTTCCACAGGATCTTTGCCTGGTTGTTGGGGGTATTTCCCATTTTGATCTTTGGACTTCCAGCCCATACTCAGCACAGATGTTTCTGTACACCATGTTGGCCACTTGGTTGTGGTGTTCCATGTACGCTCCCCCTGCTAGCATCTTACATCCTGCTCTTATGTGCTGGATTGTCTCAGGGGCCTCTTTACACAGCCTGCATCTGGGGTCCTGCTTGGTGTGGTAGACCCCCAGCATCTATTGACCTTGTACTTAGAGCTTGTTCCTGTGCTGCCATGATCAGTGTCTCTGTGCTGTCTTTCAGTCCAGCTTTGTCCAGCCACTTGTAGGATTTTCAATATCAGCCACTTCTTCTATCTGCCAGCGGTACATACTATGTACGGGTTTGTCCTTCCATGATGTTTCTTGCTGTTCTTTATACATTTCCTTGGGTTTCTGCTGCCTGAGGTATTCACTAAGCACACCATCACTCAGGGCCATCTTCCCAATGTACTCCTGGACCGTTGCTTTTTCATCTTGGATTTTGGCTCTGATACGCACTAGTCCTCAGCCTCCTTCCTTCCACTTAGTGTACAGTCTCAGGATGCTGGATTTGGGGTGAAACCCCCTATGCATTGTCAGGAGCTTCCTGGTGTTGATGTCAGTGACCTGTACCTCCTCTTTTGGCCAGGTTATTATACCAGTGGATATATGTGGATACATAGATAGATTATATTTGAAAACCAATGTTTCTTGGCAGAGCAATTAATAGTAAATAACACAGCCAGGACCCAAGAGGAGGGGTTTTCTATCTTTCAGTCCCCCCCCCCCCCACTTTTGTGAGAGCTCATTAGAGTCCTTTATTCTCCATAGAGGCGTGAAACCAAATGCAAGTGAAAACTGTTAGCTTTCACAAAAAATACCCTGTAAATAAACTTCTAAAAAAAAACAACAGCAAACACCCAATGTTTAAATTTCTTACACAAAGGACAAACGACAACCCCTGTTAACCCACAGGAAATGGACAAACTCCTGAGGGTTGTTTATTATGAGTTTTCAGACAGAGTTAGACCGAAATGCAAATTGTAAATGAACGATTTTACTTACAAAATGTAGCACTTGCCTTTGCCATGTTCTGCAGTAATTATAGCAGTCAAAATTTTGAATCAATTCCCTTTCTTTTGAAGAATTTAAATTATTGATTAAATGTGTAATAAAACTGAAAGGTTTGTGTAAGTATTTGTTTATTACTGAATTCACTGCAAGGAGATATTGACTCAAGTTCTAGGAAAAAACACAAATAACTATGACTGTCATTTATTTTTACTTTCATTTTTATTGATTTCGATTAACCATAGAAGAATGTCTATTATTTATGTACTGGGATAAAGTTAATGTTAAAAACGTTGATCATTCAAATATCAAACAAAAGCCCTGCGCAAATTCTGTATCACTATGACTGTTAACACAAAGTATCAAAAAAGAATCTCAAAGATGAAAGGAGCAGGTGGGTCAGATGAGAAAACAGCATTATCATCGCCTGAGGTCACCTGACCCACCTGTCCCATGATGACCACATGCTGTCACCAAACAAACATATTGATAGAGAATAGGAGCTTCTTCGTGCATCTGTGTTGCTGATAAATACTGAGAATGCCATGCTGATGGCATAATACTGTTTGAACATATTTCTTTTATTATTATTATTATTATTAATAAAAATCACTTATGCTAGACAGATGTCAGACTATGGTTTCTATTTTTGGCAGTGTGTTTGAGTTTACTCAATGTTTGTCTTCCTTTCCTTATTTTCAAATTAAATTTCATTCTTGCCCCTTCACACCACTTTTGGGTGTAACATTTCTCTCTGTTACAGCCACGTGTGGACCCTAGGTGTATACATTTTAATTCTATCCATCCATTACCAAACTGCTTTTGACATTTTAACGAAGAAATATCAATTCAAAGTAATTAGTAATAAGAAGTGTAATTGCCTATGTAACAGCAGTGATAAGAAGTGAAATCTCGGCTTGTATGGGCATGTCAGAATTGCCACTCCCTGGTCTTTGAAGGCAAGGCTCCTGGGCATGGCTGATATTATCTTTAAACTGGCACATGATTTACACCTAAAACACCACAGGAAGTGGCATAATGAATTCAAAATAAATTTGAAAAATGTTATTTTCTGTTTTCCTCACTGCTGTACTCTGTAACATTTTAAAGAAAACACAATCTTACTAGCAGTTTTGAACACATTATTTGTGTGAATTTTAAACATTAAATATTAAATTCTTTATTGGAAAAAAGAGCTCTGACCATAATTTCACTGTTAAATTATTGGCCCAGGAAAGCTCTTTTACTAATACAGTAAGTTTTCATGCAGGTATATCTGTGTACATCTTTAGAAGCAAACCACAGTGTTTTTAGTTACATAACTTTCATCAAACATTAAGTGTTTCACATACAGCAAAGAGCATTTAAAAAAAGCATGCAGCCCCTTTACTGGGCTGCATACTGCAAAAAGAAAGAAGACTAATTTTAACATCTTACTCTAAGATTCAGCAGTGGAGGACACCGTGCTACAAAGGGCATCTATGATTGATGAAGCTATATACTAAAAGGGCAATCCTTTGAGCTGATGCTCTTTAACTTAGATCAATAATACAAAAAACCTCATCTTCCATGCTAACTTTGTGTTGGATTATTTGCTCCACACTCCTATGCAGTAGCTTGCAACGAATTGCCCATATATTAGGCCTGTCGTGTAAATTATAAAGCAAAAACCTTGTCATGACCCCCTAAGAAAGGTTTCAGTTTTGTATCGCTCACACATTCACTTGTTTTGTTGCAGCTCCGTTCATTGGAACACAGAACATTCCGTGCTCCTCTTTCTTTGCTGTTTGGGCAATGTGGTCTGTTCTAAGACTTGATTAAACATTTTTAACTCAAAGCACAGCATGACATGAGTCAAGCCAAACCACTGGGCCAGGCTTTTTTATTATGACTAATCACTTCACTGAGAAGAATGTAACGGGCCGAATATCATGCAAATAAACTGCATTTTTAAAGTGAAATTCTGTCTTTGGGGGGGTGGGTGGCAACATCAGCATTCTGCATGGTCACCACATTCACCACATATAAGACACCCTGTATAGAGAAATGGTGAAATACACAAATCAGTGCTTGTACTTTCACAAAATGAAGCAGATTCCTTAGTCTGGTGTTTAACACCTCCGACGGTCTTTGTTGAGACTGTTTCTGTTGAACAACTGGTTATATTGCAATTAGATTTTTTAAAAGTATATTTGTCTTTTACAGATGCTATGTTTATGTACGTACACACACACACACACACGAGAACGAATGACCAAAAACCCTTTGAAAACTGTGACACGTACTGTATTTGGTACTTAACTAACACGACGTACGACCAGAAAGACCTGCAAAAGGAGTGTCCAATTTGCATATCAGATTTATGTTTGTATGAGTTGGGAACCACCTGCCCTAAACTGAATGCTAGAAAAAAAATAGTATTCTTATCAAATAAATTCATGTATATGAGATTGCATTAGTAAAGCTCTACTACAAAGTTTTTTGGTACAGGGACTAATTATATTCCTGTTCCATTTGTAAAGAATATGTTTACATTATTACATTAGTGGATGTGATTTGTCATTTTTAATTTATTATACATTACTAAATGCATGTGTACACAAGAATTGTAATATATTAGTTGGATTTCATAAAAAATTTTCCTAAAACCAGGTCAAACAAATAACATTTAGTTTCTGCAACTCTCAAAACACTTGGCTGATTTGAATAAAACTTTACTTAATATTAATGTACATTGCACCATCATTAGTGAGTTTGCAGGTCATTGTTGAATTTTCACAGTCCACTTGTTCCACATAACATTCCTGCGTTGCTTATTAAATATAAAAACTCAGATGAAAATTTGTTCTCCAAATTGATGCAAGTTACAATAAAAAACAACCAAAATGTAGAAGTACTTCTGTTTGGTATCTTATTTGATTGCAATTAAATAGAGGTGAAATAATAATGAGGAAAGCGCTAAGTTGCTACAAATTTGTGAAAAGGCTTCCAGTTCACTGAGAATGTATTTACTCAAGGCCTGTTTTGTTATGGCTGATAACAAGCCAAAGTGCTTGAGAGTTGTGTTAACTTTAAAGATACCTTTTTTCTGACAAAGATACCAGAACACCCAATTATTCCTTCCAAATATAGCTGACGTGGTATAGGACAGCCACATGAGTATTGCCAATAATGATAGTTACCAGTAGGAGAGATAGTTAGAAGGTCTTTTGGGGAATACATATCCACAGGACTGTCAATGCCCAGAGACTCAGAACTAAGATAACAAGACAGAGAGTGCATGATAAACGGGCTATACACCCAGCTGGTGATTAGCAACTTTAATAAGCACTATCAGGTTACACACAGCAGAGAGATAAGAATTCTGTCCCATGTGGTTTGATTTAACCTTAAACGTATATTAATATTTCACAGTTTCCTGAATATATTTTTTTACGAATTTATGAAAGAATTGTGCATTGAGCTCATATAATGTAATTTTTTTCCAATTAATCAAGCTACTTACAAATTGATACGTAATTATATAGGGGTTGCTGTTTTAGTGTCTTTATTTATTTATTTTTTTTCTTTCACGTTAATTAGTAAACCCAAGACTAGAAATCCCGCGGCGTAACTAGACCCTTTTAGGGAGGCTTTAACTCCCCTATTAACAGTATAGTCGCCCTACAAATTGTCATTTTTATCCTGATGTATTTGCCACTGGTTCCCATTAGTTAGTGAGAATAATCGCCTTCAATTACACGCATGTAAGGCACATATGGGGACAAACTAGCCATAAATTGTTTTAACTTTTTACATATAATCTAAGGTTTGGAGGCTGTAAAGACACATGTATGTTTTCAATGTAGTTTTAAAAATAGTGCAAACATTTAAAGCGTGCTCAGACCCCTTCCCACGGGCCAAATGCCAGAATTGTCTGTATTAGAAACGCTGTCATAAAAACAAGTAATTCAATAAAGTTCAAAACTTACTTTGTTTACGAAACCATTTGTGCCAAAACAAAAGACTTTTTGTCCAGTGCGGCTCCCTTACTATCACGTCACCAAAAGTCACGTTTATGTGTTTATGTATATAAATGGGAAACGCACTTTGCTGTAGTGCGGAAATTGAGTTAGTTGTGGATGGGATTCGTTGTAGTTTTGTATTTCAAACTAAAAATTAAAGCTAAAGTAATCCGTCGTAAAATTTTACGTATTGTCTTTTTTTTTTAATTTGCATTGCTGTGGGAATTTTGACTATTCAGACTTCGTATAGGTAATCCTATATTGAAAGACGCACTGACTGAGTGTCTCTCTACGAAAAGCTGCGCTTAAACGTAGCAGTTTTAATAACTTTAGTAGGTTTGGCTAAGTGGTGAACTGTCTATATAAATGTCCTGTTTAAAGAAGTGAAACATGATGCGACTATTACTTGTGGAGACGGTGCTTTTATCTCTAATGCACCTTAGCTTGGCTGGGCTGCCTCTTGTAGTACATACTTGGGCTTTTCACAACGCTGCAATGACAGGTAAAACCAGCGATCTGTTATTTATTTAAACGTTTTTTGTGTAATTTACTGACGTGTTGACATTCTGCACAACGAGTGATGCTTGTAGAAAAAACAGTTTTAGTGAACAAAACTATTTGCTGATACATTGATAATCGTTGGAAAACTTCCTTCGGTATGCATTTCATTTTTCACTCTAATTTAAATGGAATAACACTGTAATGTAAGTTTCAGATCTAATTTTGGTGCTCCTATCAGGTGACGTAGCACCTTGATGTCATTCCAGATTGTGTCGTTTTTATTCTTACTCTGTTATACCACGCAAAACAAGAAGCTTAAAAATGACAGCAGTATAAATCGTCTTTTACAACAAGTAGTAAGGCTTTAGCAACTGCAGACATGTCAAGCTTACGTTTCTGATCATTTTGAAGTTGTTTTTTTGTTATTTGTCTGTTTGTGGAATTATGTTACACAGTGTTTGTTTAAAGTTTGCGCACTTTAAACAGTCCTGCCAGCTGAAGTGCCAGTCAAGTGAACTGTACAGTTGTGACCTTTGACTTCTGTTTTGTTACAAGCATGGAAGACGCTCAGCAGTGGGGGATCCACGTTGGACGCAGTGGAGAAGGGATGTGCACAGTGTCAGGTCGACCAGTGCGACGGCAGCGTAGGATATGGGGGCAGTCCTGACGAGAGGGGGGAGACCACCCTTGACGCCATGATTATGAATGGGTGAGAGTTCTCACTCCACCGCCGTCCTTACTTGGAGTGCGAAGTGCACCACTGAATGGGTGTGAAACTCTCACACCACAACCTGGTGATTTGGCCTCTGCTCCCTTCCTGCTGCAGAGACACGATGGAGGTGGGAGCGGTGGGAGGCCTTAGGAGAGTAAAGAACGCCATTGGCGTGGCCAGGGCAGTAATGGAGAGAACCAAGCACACAATGCTGGTGGGGGAGTCAGGTAAGGCATGAGTCCTCAGAACATAAACAGGTTTACACACACACACACTCCCGTGCATGAGCACATGAATAAAAATGCTTGCATAATGAGTATTAGTTTATTATTGTGACTTCAGAGTCTGTATAGTGTGCAGACTATTAACAACTCTTGATCCAAGTACATGCCAGTTGCCAGTTCTGTCTATTGGTATTTATCAAGCTTACGTTTTTTGTGAAAATTGCAGTATTGTGACATCACAGTCCTGTTGGACAAAATGTAAATGTTTTTCTTTAAAACAGCATCCATTTTTGCTGAAAACATGGGGTTTCCAGCTGAAGACCTGACAACTAATAAATCTCTTGATATGTTCTCAAAGTGGCTTCAAGGAAATTGTCAGCCTAATTA
>JABJVR010004736.1:0-14362 GCA_025773905.1 Chitala chitala
CCCCCCCCCCCCCCCCCCCCCCCCCCCCCCCCCCCCCCCCACTCACTGACAAACACTTGAAAGAAGAAGTGTAAATGTAAACTCACCTCTTCCTCAGACATTCAACCAAAAAGCAAAGCCCTGCCAAGCTGTTAGTACATACGAAAAAAAAGAAGAAAAAAAAAAAAAAAACCTAGGTGCAAACAATGTCCGGGAGCAAAGTTCACACTGCAATCCTCATTACTTACAGACTGCGTAAACGTATCAAACTCCAGATTACAGTGGCAATACTGCTGGCCAATAACTTGAAGATTACACCTTAATCCTTGACTCTATCATTGCTGATCTTATTAGTGTTCACAGCCTCTGATCATGATCACTGTGAAAGCCAACAACAAAACAAACAAACAAAAACCCGACTGAAGTTCCATACAGTTCTGAACGCTACAGACAGACCAGTAACATCAGCGTGCAGACGCAGTATTCATTTGGCGTGTGGACGAACTGTGGCAACACGGGGAAGTTAGAAGCAATGTCCCAAAGCTAGACGAAAACACGCTAAGAGGCAAATATGACAGCGAACAGTGAGATAACACGCATTTCAGCAGCCTGACACAGCTGATATAATGCAGGCTCAGAGTGAGCAATACCTCTACACACCACAATATACAAGTGTCCTTACTGCACTGCTTACCTTTACAAAGTTGTCTGGAAAGAGCCCTCTCTTGCCATTAAGAGTGCCCTCCATCCAGCCCTCCTCATCAATCTTCCTCGCGTTCCTGATGACATCTCCCAGGCGCAGTGTCAGCTCGTCATCGTGGAGGGCATCGTACTCGTACTCCACCACGACGTCCACTGTGGGGAGGAAGATGATGAAGGTGAGCGGGCACATTTCTGAACTTCAACCAAAAGTCTAACTATAACAAGATCTGATGAGATTCCCATCACTGAGGGGGTAAAAAATAAAAAATAAAAAAAAAACTCAAATGTGTAACAATGAAGTAATTTTAAAGCATTTTTTTTTAATTACCCATTGTGAGCCCATTGTGTACACTTTAGAGACATCCTCTCTTATATCCTGCTGAATTTCCTGATGTACATATTCAAGGCAGAAATACTGCTGTCAATGTCCTAAAGATCACAGCTTTGAGTTCCAAGAGGGAGCCTGCAGCTGAACCACCAATCTTTACACTTTATCTATCCACATTAAGTGAACGCAAGTGAAATGTTTACCCACGTCCATGACCAAAAGGGTACAGAAACTGAACATTATTTAGCCTAAATAACGCTGGTCAGTCTGTGCAAAATAAATTAGATAAATGGGATACTGTCCTGGTACAGTTGTGTTCACCATGACCAAAGCATTAACACAGCAACACACTCAACAAAGCAAACAACTCCCTTGATGACAGAATAGTGAATGTCAATTGATTCAGCTTCCTCTTTTCCTGACCGAGATCTATACATAGTCTGTCTCTAAGTGTACTCAAAGCAAAGCCAAGACTTGAGCTTTTAAGACTATGTATTGGACAAGTACACAACTTCCTAGGAAGAAAAATGCAGAAGCAGCTTTCTGTAGACTGTGAGGTCTTCTCTGTGGAGAGTAAAAGCCAATGGGCTATGAGCCTTTGGCTGCAGGTGTGGGAGTGAACAGAAGGCTGGACAATACATCAAATTTAAAGTTACATTTGATATGTTTTTACAATCTCGAGCTATTAAATATGCATCACAGTATAGATTTTTGCAGTGAGTCTTATTTCTCTGACCGCCTGTCTGTAAACAAGCCCACATTCACGTTTCACCCCTCATCTGCATTTGATGCTAAAAACGGCACAAAACTACCAGAGAATTGATCAGGTCAGTGAGCACAGAGACTTAACTGGTAAAAGGTGCAGCCACGTACTCATATCTATTGTGCAGAGATGATGCAGCTTCAAAAGACAGACGAGTAGCGTGGAGATGATGATGTCATGCTAAAAGCCTGCTAAGTGACATTTTTATACAAAGAACATTACCAGCACAAACTGCCACGAATCCGTATTTTAAGATGTTGTCACATTTCTGGCATCATTTTAGCAGCATTAAAAAAAAAAAAAAAAAAACCCACTTCCTAATATAGTTTGTTTCTTCATTCCTCCTAATGCCTGACTTACCAGATTTGCACACTGACCCAGTTTTGATTTATAGTAGTACATTTGACTTACACTATAGTAAAATTGATTAGCCCTTATTTTTATTTTTGGTCTATTCTTTTTTTTTTTTTTAAATGAAAAACGTATGAACATTTTGGAAACTATTTTTAATGTGATATGCATAAAAAAGGCAGTTATATGGGGAAAAAAAAATGCATTTCGCAATTTACACACCTGAGCCTACTTCCCCAGTACTGGTCCACAGATCAGTTTGGGAAACTATGGTTTACACAACTGCTAACACTAGCAATACAAGGCAGCATTTGCAGTAGTATTGCAGTGACTAGCTCCACAGGCAATGATATGTTTCTTGTACTACTTTCTTGTTGTTTTTGCTTCTTTTTGCTGCAGGGAAAAATATATATAAACATAATTTTTCATCAAATGATGTTTTGGATATCAGAAAAAATTAATCAGGAACCTAGTATCGTGAACCGAACCATATCTTGAACTAAGTGCATCATTAAATCCTTGCTACAAAATCCATTCCACCATCTCAAACAATGGCATGGCGTTCAGTATGAAGAACGGAAATACTGTGCTACAGCAACGTACATTAGCAGCTTCATATTCATGTGTACTTTATAAAAAATGGACAGTGCCAAGTTGAGTGAGAGTTTTATTTATAAACAATGCATAATCATTGCATATGTTTGGCATGATGATGAAAGCACTCAGTAGGATGGTTACCATTTTCGCTTCGTTACTGTTTCCAGTGTTTACATGTTGTCTTTATTCCTTGTGTTATTACTAATTTAATTTTTTGCCTTTCATTTCATTTGGACTATCTTGTTAATCTGAATCTTGTGCATTCTGAATACAGGACAGCTGCTGGACTCCCCTGATATTGTCAACCTTGTTTTAATATGCATGTGTACTATTAATCATTTGTAAGTCGCTTTAAACAAAAGCGCCTGCCAAATGAATAAATGTAAATCGTACTGTCTCTCCACTCGAGTCGGTGCACCTCTTTCCAGCTGTTACTCAAATCCCGAGAAAATTTTACCGGTTTAACTCAAAATGAATTTGTTTAGGTCTAGGGTGATGCATCGACATAACTGATTGATTACATGCCATGATTTGTGAGGCACATGTTGAAACACTGCGTTCTTTGAAAGGGTCAAGAAATTATTTTGGCTGTTGGATGTAACAAAGCTACGTCAAATCAACCTGCATGTTGTTACAACAAAAACTGATTTCTGCACTTATTTGCACACATGCTGGACTGCTAAAGAGATCAGATCTGTGCGTGTTGAGATTAATGTCAAACCACAACAGTTTTTGCTACATCTCCAGTGTTACTTGAACTTGGGTCTGTTTATATTGAAATTTGACCCATAGAGCCCCATGAAATCAGCATTCACAGAATTGAGGAGGATTTAACACAATTCTTTAATAAAAATGGAATTAAATAACATGGAATCAAGTGGAAATGTATTAGTTTTATATATTAAAGGCTTTAAAGTCAGACTGTAATATTAAAGCAATATTACATTAATTAAAGTAATATTACATACCCTGCAGGGCATGCAAAGATGCATGCACACAGCACATCAAATCTGAAACGAATCTCAAAAACAAAGGGGGATGACGCATTTTGTTCATGTCAGATAAAAATAACCGCTTTATGCAGTTCTGAGTATTTATTTATTTTTTACACAATGACTTGGTTATGTTTTAGTGTCACTGTCACAACTGAAACTTGTATATCAGGAAGTGGCCCACCACTAAGGAGTGCTAATCCAACCAATTTAGCCAAACACTTGAATGACCGAGTCACTACAAAAACTGAGAAATATCATATTTCAAAATCACTATTAAAGATTTTTTAAATTTATTTTTCTTTACTGCAGGCTGGAACTACAGAGAAACTCAAGTTTGTGACCAAGAACTGGAGAACCTCCAAGTTACACCTATACATCTAACACACAGCAAAAGTCATTAAATGGGTTTCAGTACTTGTGCTTAGTGTTACAGTGACCTGAATGAGTGTGCAACAAAAGCTGCATCTCTACACTCATCTTTTAATAAACTAAGGAAAAAATAAATGTTAATGTCAGCTTTTCCCCCTTAGCAACCTTCTTGTTCTGCATGTTATGCATTGCAGGAGCATTTCAAAGATTTGTTTAACTTACTGCCAATATAAAAGGGTGCTGTCTGTAGGGGGAACATGGAAGGTGAGATTTTACATTTGGATACTAAATATTAATAAAAACACGCGTCTTATAGGTAAAATAAATTGCATAACAGAAAACAAAATGAAATCATAATCATTTGATGCCATCTTCAACGGGATGAAAAAGCAACATTTCACATAATTCACTCACAGAAGTAAAGGATATACTGTATAAGTGTAATTTAACCTCAATTTGGATATGTAAAAATTGACCAGTGCTAAGAATCATAAGGATACCTGACGTGTTCAAATCGGAATCAGGCTGTCACTTCTGCACTTCTAAAGCTGTATGAAAGAGAAATGTAGGAACAGATCAAATTAAAACTGCATGAGAATTTAATGGCATAAAAATACCAGTCTGTATATAGCCACCACTTAAAGAAGTGTATAAAACTACAAACACAAAATTCACATGTGTGCACACATAAACACACAAATGTAGAGGTTGTGGTCTTGGCAGTACCACAGTGCTGCAAGAATTTCATCCTATGTGCAGCAATGCATATCTAAATATAACACTGCTGTAGGATTTGTTTAAAATAATAAGCAGAGCTTATCTGGAAGTCTATTGGAACAGAAATCTGATATTTTTAAATAAATCAGTATTTCTCTGTCTATTAAGTAGCATGTACAAATTTGGTATTCTACTACTTACTACAAAATCATATTCAAAAACCAGACATTATAGCAGAAATTTTATAGCATCTGAGAACAGAGAATTTCAGGATGCATACAAAGTTTGTACAGGCTACAATTTCTAACAGACGTGCATCTAGTGGGAAAACCACTTTGCTATCCCCCTTTTGTCATCCTGTTTGCATTTTTAACTTATTTGTCCCTATATAAAACCTTGAATAAACACTAAGTGAAGGATTAATCAAATACACAGGAAAGCAAATGTCAGTCAACAAAAACATGCTAAAATTCTGTACAGAAAAGAAGCAAACGGTTAAAGCAATTTGCAGACATATTTACAAAACAGTTCTCTGACAATTAGGAAAACAATTTAGACTTTATCCCATTTACAGCTGTAATCTACATTATTTTCAACCTATATTAAAAGGCAAATTTTGTGGACTGTAAATGCTGTGGCTCCATTAGTCAAAAAGCCAAAGAATCATATGGCCAGAGCAGTACTGTAATTTACCGTACTGTAAATTAGTAGGACATGAACAAACGCAGACTATGGCAAGGGGGGAGGGGGGTAAAACTGAAGCAGTCTGCATGAGACCATTTTGACTGACATAACTATATGGTGTGATGTGAATGGTATAGCGTTTAGGGCTGCAGCTTACGTCACGACACGATACGTACCACTATAGACAGGATACATGTCACGATACAGCACGATTACAATGCATGACAACATACATACGATGCTTATGCAGATGAATGCTGATCACAAGTTAGCACATTAGCCATTCTATTCCTTTAAACAATTAAGGCAATTAGCATACACATTAATATTTGAATTGAGGACCTTAAATGTTAAAGAACCAACTTATAATAATTGTTAGTGAATTGTTCAATGAACTATACAATGTGTCTATTGTAAAATCGAACTAGCATACCACAGTAGCACGACTCGACTGTGATGCTTCAGCGTCTCAGCAGAAAACACTGTCTATGCATTATTTATGAAATGCTCTTTAACAAAGCAAAGCAAAATAATCTTTAATCCCATTACTCGATTAAGCAGTAGAACAATCAGTAGAATACTCGATTACTAAAATAATCAATACCTGCAGCCCTAACTCACTCACTATAAATTACATGGAAACGAGTGCCAAAGAAAGTTATTTGTGGACATGCATACTAGATACATGATTTAAGGATGTTACGCAAGCAGCTGTCGGGACAAAAAAGACATTAAGACATAAAAATAATGCATTTGTGGATCATTTGGCAATTATTAATGAATTCCATTAATTCTTCCAAGATTCTGTGAACAGGGATTTCATACGGCTTTATTCTCGATTATTTTAGCACAGCCTTAACAGTTTGGCATTTAAATTCACCAATAACAAATCTTTGGTTTGGTGAATCCAAGGAAAGCTGCAGGCTCTTATGGCATCTCTGGACAGGTTCTGAAGGACTGTGTGGACCAACTTGCCGGGGACTTCACCTACTCCTAGTGTCCCTATCCCTCGCCACTGTTCCATCTTGCCTGAAAGCCTATAATTCAATTCAAAGAACTTTGATTCAAGGAGGAAATTGCATTGCTTGCATACAGTTGCATTCAATGTGACAGAAAGAAAGAAAGACAGATACAAAGACAGTCACATCAATACCAATACAATAATTAAACAAAGTAATACAGTAAATTTATACATTACCTATAATAGTCCTAATAACAAAAACAAAAAAAATCTACTATCAGCAGCCTGAACGACTACCGTCCCGTGGCACTCACATCTGTTGTCATGAAATACATTGAGAAACTGGTCTAAAATCATCTCATGCCTCCCACCCAAGCTGGACACACACTGGTTTGCTTACAGAGCCAACACGTCCATGGAGGACGCCATTGCCACGAATTTCCATACTGCTCTGACACACCTAGAGCAGCAGGGGAGCTACGCAAGACCGAACCAGGACTATCACAATCCATTTGTCTCTGGATTAAATACTTTGCCAGATCGGTCTCAGAGGGTTAGAGTAGGCCCCCATCTCTACAGCTCTGAGTCTCAGCACTGCCTCCCCACAGTACTGAGCCTCCTACTCTACACCCATGATTGCACTCCTGCCCACTCCAGCAACATCATCATCAAGTTTGCTGATGGCACAATGGTGGTGGGGCTTATCTCTTATTAAGCAGCTGTCGGTATGGTGCACAGACAACAACCTGTCTTAAAAAAAAAAAAACTAACCATCAGCACTCATGGATGTTTCTTGCTTATGCGGTATTGCAGCCAGAATAGAATAGAACAGAACAGTTTTTATTGTCATTGTACATGTACAGTGAAATTAAACCAAACCCTTCCATCTATAGTGAATAGCAAGACCATAGTAAACGTTAACACCAAAGAGGCGACTGTTGAGACCAGTGCCAATGAGCAGACATAAGACGGCCGATGACGAGGACAGCAAATATGACCAAAAAAAAAAACAAAACGTACAACAGCAAAGGTGGAAAATAAACAGGACATAAAAATTTGTTTGAAATACCCAAGACATCAGTAGCTTCACAGCAGATGTTCTTCACTGCTAACATGACTTTGTAAAAGACAAAGAATATTTTTTTTTTTGTTCAAACTGTATGTGTTAAAAGTAACAGTCTATTGTTACCTGTGACAGGTTGCCTGTGACAGAAGCTGAATAAAAGTGTTACAGAAGAAAACGTGTTAGACCTTTATTGGATTTGAATAGATTTTTAAAATATATGTCATATGCAGGTGTATTGGATATGAAAGTAAGTGTTACAGTGAGAAACCCCATGTAGTCAGGACAAGAGTACAATGAGTCCCACAAGGAAGAGACTCAGGTCTTTAGCTCAGCGGGCTAATCATCTTGTCTGGTGACTCTGTGAGGGCTGTGATGTCGCGAGATCGAGCCCCGGTCATCCCTGTTACACAAGACCGCAGTCTTGGCAGTTAACCAGCAAACTATCAATCAAAGACAAAATTCGCATCGGTAGTTTCCATTGGAAAACACCTAGTGCCAGCACCACAAAAAAAACTTCAAACCATCCCCAAAACTTAGCTGTTGTTTAACCACAAAGCCATGACAAACTGCTGAGGGGCAGGAAAACCGCAAAAATCATTCTCCATTAGCAAACACTGGTAGTGACATGGCCAGTCCTAAAATATTTTAAGCATAACAATTTAAAAAATGCCTGTTAATCTTGTTGTGTGGTCAGCTGTTAACAGTTATTTTCATTAATAAACAGAAGAGAAAGTCAAATTTATTAATTAATTTGCCTTTCGACTGGTAAATTAATTTGCCAAATAAACAAGCACATTCATCTGTGGCAATCTCTTTAAACCACATGAAGACACTGAAAAAGTTTTCATATCGACACCTCGAACACAACGGTAACGTGCGGACCGCCTGTGACCTGCAGCATTGGGAAGGGAAGGGGCAGGCTGGGAATGACCGCGGGCCCCGCCAAGCATGCCGTTTGCTTGTAACTTAATGTTATACGCCTACGCATGTGCAGTCAGCAGTATCGTTCGTCATCACAGGCAGTCGTATCGCGATCCGCGACGATCCGGCTGCCAGATCGCAATCCAAGATATACGATCCGATATCGTAACATCACTAGTTTGTTGTGCTGCAGGAGCAGAATAGTCACATAACTGCTATGTTACCCCCCTGAATTTGGCCCTAAAACACTGAGAACATGGGATGACTTGCAGTTAGTCAAGTTCCAGCACCGGTGCTGGGGTAAAAGTGTACCCAAGATATTTCAGAAAGCATATGCTCAGTGTAAGTGCAGCTCCAAGAGTCCCACATGGTACTGGAACAGAGCAATACAGGTGGGACCTGGTAGGTCAGAGGGTTAATCCTATTAATCCCATCACACGGTCACATCCAGACTCTCAAATGACACACCACTGAGCTACATGGACACCTCACAACAACAGAGGGATGCTTTCTGGTGTCAGACATTAGCACATTTTACACTAGAACTGAATTTTCACAATGCCTTGTCACTGTAGAGAATGAAGAAGAAAAAAAAATCTAAACTGTCACCCAGCAGACGTCCATATTGGTACAAATACACCAGCTGCAATGGTGACACACTGGAGGGGGGGGAAAAAAAGACTTTTAGTTAAACATTTACAGTGGAGATCAAGATTAGAAAACAATTTTTTCAGAAATAAAGTAATCTTCATTGCTTAACATTTGAAAGAATGTTTGTTGTGGCCATGCTAATAGAACAGTGTTTTTTTTTTTTTTACACAAAATGAATGAGTCTGTGACATTGTAAAGATGAAATATTCTAGAAATCACAAATTTGGAATGACAACTTCTCTTGCTATGGCTGAAAGGGTCATCCCTTTGGTCTTCATCTGGACAACCTGCTGCCTGAGGGTTTCAGTCACTTTAGTACAGCCCACCATCTTGCAAAGTCAGTGAAAACTGGAAAATTAGGCTGCCAGTTAAATAGCGTTTGTCAGATAATTAAAAAAATTTGCACCAGGTGCCAGATTAACACCAATAACTGGGAGGTATCTGAAAGTGTTCTCTAATTTTGATCGATGTTTTTTTTTTTTTCTTCAAATCTCATAGACGTTTTTTATTCTGTGCTTCAAAATATATTTAACTCATGAAATATGCTTAAAAAACTGCTCTTTTACTCCAGTTTAGATAATTTCAAATAGGACTAAGCAGTGACCTTGAAATTTAGGAAATTGTAGGTTGTTCTCTAATTTTGACCTCCACTGTAGTTAAGTAACACAGCTACAGCTGGTATAGAGTAGAATCACCCCCCTTTTGAAAAAAATCCTTTTTCCAACTTTGTGATTCTGTTTTTGAATTAAATTTTTTTCTGATATGTTGGTGTTACATCTTTCACTTGGATATTATAAGTTGCACTGAGTAAATACAGCTGGATAAATCAAAAACTGTCTGTCTTTATATCAGGCTGCAGTGCAACAATGTGATTTTTTTTTTTTCTTTTTAAGGGGGATGATTCTTTTCTATACCCACTGTATGCAATCATTGCTTCACAGTGGTTAATGCTATATTGTATCACTAGTTTCCTGATAAACACACCAAAGCTACATTGTTCCAAGTGTTCAAGCAAAGGTACTGTAAGTAATCCAAGGGTCACAATGCTCAAATCTTCAAATTATAGACCTATTTAAGGTGCATAAAGCTATGAATTTCCATCATACAGTAAGAGAATATTCAAACCTCAAACAAGGGATATAATACATATATTAGAAAACTATGCAAAGTAACCCTTTAGTAAAACGGGTTATGGCAGAAATGCAGATAACAAGGGTATGTGACATTGTCTGACCCCAATCTCTTTTTAAAATAAGGTGTTAACTTTAAGATCATCCAAACTCAAACAAAAGGCTCTGATGAAAGTCAAGGTGACTGGGGATATCTCATTATTGCTTTTCACTAGCTGTGGGCAATAGAACAATGATTTATCATGAACGGTTGCAACCAGGGCTGTGGATTCAGTACACAAAACCTTTGACTCCAACAATTTATGGTACATCTGACTCCTCTGCACAGGTTTAACCCTTTCCAGTCATTTGTCCAGTATGGCAAGACATTTCAAAAATCCTGTTCCTGCAAACCAAACTGCAAATTAAACACTGATCACCTTATTAATCATATAAGAAAATAAAACAACTTATCAAATAACAGCATACAGCAAGTAAAACAACATTCCTAATATTATATGAAACGGGACTATTTGTTGACTTCTGCTGTGCAGCCTAGACCCAAGTCATTGTCACATTAGCTATAAAATTCAAATCTAAGCTTATAGTGGCCTGGTGGCTCAATGAGTAGGACATCAAGCTGGGATGCCGAAGTCTCCAGGTTTGAATTTCAGCCCAGTCACCAGGTGTGTCCATTCTCGTATGATTTGTGTACATATGCTGCAGAGTTGAGGACGTTACACCAGTAGCTGTTGGTATGAAATATACTGACTTTTAAAACACAAAAATAATGCATTTCTGTTTGATTCTGTATTTATTATTGAATTACATTAAATCCTGTCATTCCGTCAACATGGACAGACAGAGAATCAACAGACCCTTCTTTGGCTGGATATAACCTCACAGACACCCACACGTCCCCAGGATGCACAGAAGCTGCAATCCAAGCTTCTGCAAAACTCCAGTTGTGAAACTTACCCAGAAACCACTCAGAGCAGCAAGAGACCACTAAAAAAATTTTTTTTAACTCTCACTGACATCAAGAATGATTAATTACCCTCAGGTCACAAACAAGTCAGCAATGCACAGTAAACTACAAAGGCAAATGTTTAAAAAAAAAAAAAAGGAACACAAGCATCAGACTTTAAAGACTATGTGACCAGTTGCCAACACCTTTGGGTGAGGCTGTTTACATTCTCTGAATATTTGTGGAGAAATGCAATTTAAAAAAAAAGCATTGGAGAAGGTGCATTCCTGAAGGCACATGCAGGAATCTATGACAGCCCCATGTTCTCTTTTAGTGAAAAGTAGAATCATTCTACAGCCAGTAAGAACACAGTGTGCAGGCTCATTGTGTGAGACAGAGACCATGTCCAGCAGCCAAGTGTGGCCGTGATTATAATTTTACACATTACTGAGTTGTAAAACTGAAATCTGGCCATAGCAAGTGAGGCGGAGTGCTTACATGAAGTGTACAACAGCTGCTCCCTGAAAGTCATCGGAACCCCCAACCGTCACCACACAAATACAAAGTAGTACCGGTATCCACAAACCCAATAGAGGAACTCATGACTGCTTTGACAAATTATGACTTCTGATTTGAACATTCTGTATTAATGTAAATGAAAGTGTAGCTATAAACATACAGCCCAGACTTGACTTGCCTAAAATGTATAGACACTGAGCATAAGAACAGACTTTTAGTCTTGTGGAAACGGGTACCTTTTATTTAGTTTACATTCTACTTATTGTTAACATGTGGTGTAAGCGAAAACTGTAAAACTCCATTAACTTCAAGTGAAATAGTAAAACATTCAACGTTCCACGAAATAAGACCATACTGAAATCTTGTCGAATGAGAAAAACTTGTTAGTGGTTCAAAGTAATTTAAACACGTGCACATATACAAAACAGTTCTCTCTCAATCAAACAACTGACTGAAAAAGAGAGAACTCGAAATTTCAGTCGACCGACTTATCTCTAGAAAAGTCAACTTTGCTGTTACGACAAGAGGGTACAACAAAACCGTAAAGCGTACCCGAGAAGATTTCAGATGTTCTCCATAGGTGCCTTCAGCGCAGTGGTTAGTAAGGACAGTGGTGCACAACCCAGATGGAAGTCGGAAAGAAACAAGAGAATCCGCCGCTCACAGACTCGTCAACCGGCTTTTCTCGCAGGGCGACTTCCATACTTTCTCACATACAGTATTACAAGTGTGCTGAAGTGCAGTCGCTGCACGGTCCAGTGCTTTTGAATAACCAGCATTTCCGTCCATATTAGTGAAGCATCATTATGCTGAGAAAAATAGCGACGAACACCTTTTCTTTCTGTTTAAAATGAAGAACGGTCAGCGTTTGTATGGAAGGTATTAAACCAAGAAGAAAATGTACTGGCAAAAATAAACTATTACCAAGTTCTTCCACGTTTTACTCTGCTATATCGCAAGTCTGATTAGCCAAACCAAAAGCAACTCAACAAAGTAAAAACAACAACTTGAAATCTTAATGGTCACTGAAGCATTAACGTCAAGTAGCGTAAATATTTTTAAATTTGATACATCAAATTCGGAAAAAAAGTTAATGTAATGTCCTAAAATGCTGACGTGCAACATCAGTTTTAAATAAAGTCTAAAATCATTTCCTCATTCAATGCTAACGAACAACAAAAAAAGGACGCATTATTTGGAAGTTAAACAGATCAGATCTTTCTGGATAATACTTACTTTAAACAAATCTTGTACAACTGAATATCAATGTGTAATATTTATTTTAAAAGAATATGTAGACAGTGTACAGTTTCCTCGTGTTATGGATAATGTCATTCACGGCACAAGGAGGAGGCAAAAAAAAACAACTTCCTACAGGTGCTGATTAAGGACAGGTAACCTCAAAGATTACCAACTATATGAAAATCTTATAACCACAAATTCCCATCTAATAACCGCTGACCGCATGATGGTATAGTGAAATCGTGCAGATTATTTTTGAACGTGCTCACCATAATTTTAACACAGATGGAGAAAACTTGAGCATGCAGCCTCGTCATACCAGAGCGTTTTTCCAACAGAAAATCCGGGTACTGTCAAGTAACGAGCTGCTAAGTTAGCTGGTTGGCTATGTTGCCAGCCAGCAATAGTACAGTAACATTACCTAATTTCACAAAACACTACAAGAAACGCATACGAACACAGCGTCACTTACCCATAATGGATGGGCTCAGTCTCAGGACCTTCTCTTTTCTTGTTTGCAGTCTCCCAGTCTGCTAGCCAGCCAGCTAGCTACTTACACTATGCGTGTGATTTCTGAAGGGTCTATTTCTATTCATTAAAACTGTCGTAGGTATCCTGCTAAACGCCAATAAAAACCATTTGTCTGAGCGGTGACAATGCCTACACAAACGTGGTCGGTATTTTGTTTTTGTTTGATTTTTTCCCCTCCTTTTTCTAATTACGATGGAAGTTAACCCAAAGTCCCCACCTTCTCCGACTTGCCTTAAACTCTTACTGCCACACACATACAAAACAGAGAAGGAAACTCCGCGATACTTCATAGGGAAAATCCCGCGAGAAGATATCCCTGGAATAGCACCTCTTTAGACAATCCCACCTGGAACTCACATCATAGCAACAGAATACACAACCAGGTTTACAATGTTATAACATATGAACAGTTATAAACATATAGAAATACAGTCATGTATATAGTGTGCTTTTTAGTATGAAAGTACTTGCATCTACATTGACATAATTCATTAGTGCTTTGCCTTCATATGTTTCATATTACTTTAACATTTAACGTTTCTTTAAACGTTACTTTAGCAAATTCGGAAATTACGTTGTCTTTTACGTCAACAAATCTGTTTGAAATACAATAAGTCTATATTAGATACACTTCACTCAATTGTTAGTCCGTCCAAGTGGAAACATCACTGTGGTGAACATAATTTGCATAAAATTTGGCTTTACCCAGTTTTTAAAAGGCTGGACAATATCTCCAAATTGGGTCCAATAGACAGTCAAATGAGCACAACCTCAGTATATTACCTTTTGAAGGTCTGTGATACATTTTTTTTCTTGTTTCTATAAAAAAAAAAAATTAGATTAGATTAGATTAGATTGAACTTTATTGATCCCACAGTGGGGAAATTCTCTTGTTACAGCAGTTTATAGG
>JABJVR010004737.1:0-10541 GCA_025773905.1 Chitala chitala
GGCGACTTTGGCCCTTCTTGTACAGAGCATCAGTGTTGTGGGACCAGTCCAGTTTATGGTTGAGGTAAACACCCAGGATTAATGGATTAGTTCTAACAAAATAGTGGTGAAATTCTTGTTTGATCACATTAATGGAATTCTTAAGTGTACTTGTTGATTTTTTTGGTGGCATTTTTGGTTCCCCTCTGTTGTTATTTGGCTTTAGACCTTAATCATCCAGCTGCTGTTAATTTTGTCTTCTTCTTCTTCCTCGCATTGTTCCCGCGCTATGGCAGGCTCTGCTTGTCAGCACATCTGTCTCCATCTGGATCGATCCAAGGCATGTTCAGGGGTGACTCTCACGTATTTCGTGTCCTCTTTGTTCCGCCATTTCTTGGGTCTATCGTGAGGTCGCCGGTCATCAAGGTCCAGACACATGGCTGTCTTCTTTACTGTGTACAATGTGACCATCTTAGTCTTCCTTTTGCCACAATTGGCGTGACTCCCACTCGTCATCGGACATCGTTGTTCCTGGCATGGTCAAATCACATTAATCCCCGGCACCACCGCAGTATTCGCATTTCCATTACATGTAGGGCCTGCTCATGCTTTACTGTCACCGGCCAGCACTCCGATCCGTAGTCTGTAACTGTGCAACTGGGCACACTATGGTTCTGTAAATTTTTGATTTGAGGAGTAAGGGCATATGACGATCACCTAAGACTTCAGTCATCTGGCGCCACTTCATCCAGGTGGCATTAACATGGGAGCAGGCTTCTGGAACACCAACGCTGTCGCTGCATATGAGGGAGCCGAGGTACTTAAACTGCTCTACTTTTTTCAGGTCTTCTCCACCAGTGTTGATGGTTCCATCGGTTTGGGGCCATATTTCATGTAGTTCGTTTTCTTGATATTCACTCGTTTTCTTGATATTCACAAAGTCCAAATTTGCCAAGATGTCATCGGCATGCAGTAGTGACCATGGATGAGGTGATTGGAGGTCAAGTATCACAGTGTCCATGCAAAGGACAGATAGTAGGGGAGAAAGCGCCGATCCTTGATGTACTCTGACGTTAATGGGGAAGAAAGGCGATGTTCCCACTACACATCGGACCATGCTAGTGATGCTACGGTACAGTATGCTTCAGGGACACTGTGGGATTGTAGGGCGTGCCAAGTGAGTTTGTGTGGGATGCGATCAAAGGCCTTTTCCAAGTCTCACACACATACTTTCTCACGGTGCTTCTCCAGAAGCAATTGAGTAGCGTGAATGGCATCCATCATTCCACTCCCTTTCACAAATCCGCATTGGTTTGGTGTGATGGAGACAATTTTGCGCAGCCTGGCATCAATGACCCTTTCAAATATTTTTATGGTGTGACACATGAGCCGGATCGGCCGATAATTTGAGCAATTGGTCATGTTGCCCTCGCCCTTCCAAATTCGCAGCATTGTACTGGTTGCCCAAGCTCCTGCGGTTATGCCCTTATCAATGATTTGATTAAGTATGGCAGCGAGGTACGTGGCACGTTGGTGGCTAAGGATTTTCCACACTTCAGTTGGGATGTCATCAGGGCTGGTTGCCTTCCCATTCTTCATCTTCTTCATTGCTTCTTCAACCTCCTTGATATTAATTACCGGTACAGGTTCAAAGACCAGATCAGCACTTTGGATCAGAGAGTGGTCAAATTCCTTTTTACTAATTTTGCAGAATTAATCGCTCCATCGGCAGAGGATGGTGGGTGGGTCTCAAAGGAAACGATGGTTCTCGTCCTTTATGTGCTTGACTTTTCCAATGTCTGGGTGGCTTGATAATGTGTATTGGCCAAGCTGTAGATTTTATTTTCTCCTTTGGGCATGTCCAACTCGTTGTATACATGTTTGTAGTAAGCAACCTTAACTCCTGCAACTGCTGTCTTGGCAGCTGATTTTTAGACCTTGTATTTTTGGAGATTTTCATCTGTGCAGGACTGGAACCACGTTTTTACACCTTCTTCTTCTCCTTCACAGCTATTTGAACTTCTTCATTCCACCACCAAACTTGCCTATCAATTGCCTTTTTCCCTGACTTTGAAGGCATCATATATCTACTGCCAGGTGTTAATGAGAGGCTGCTACTCTGGAGAACAGATCCCTTTTGCAGCCGCTTCACTGGAGCACAGACGCTGCTAAGTGAAGACAGTTCTTCCGCTTTATCTGCCATTGGGATGTGTGGTCCTCTTCCACCTTCAAAACCGTTAACCATCTTCTCTTGTAACCCCTTTGCCCTGGTTTATGACAGGCATAATCTGGTTCCCCAAATGTTGGATCCAGGATGATGGGTTATTTTTATAATGGCATGGGGGTGTTATTTAACAGCGGACCCCACTCACCACGCCACAGAAAGACACTGTGACCTTTTGAAGGACCTTTGGTTGCCTGCTTCCACCCTGGTCACATCCTGCTAGCTCAGCCACTGGCTGTCACCGACTGCTTATTCAATATATTTGCAGTTAGCCTCCATATCTGGAGGTCATTCCCCTATCCGCAACCTGGGGACGGCCTATGTAGCGTCAGCTACTCCAACGGGTCTAGCGCCAGCTATGCCTACAGCCCTGCTGTTAATTCTATATTATCTGTAATTTTTTTCTTTGAAGTGCTTTGACACAATTTGTTGTGAAAGGTACTATATAAAAATAAATTGAAATTGAAACTCATTTCATCCATATTTTGACAGACAACAAAAACAGCCAATGATAATGAGAATAGTTACAGCCATGTCAGATTAGGCTGGCACATACAGCACAGATCACAGGAATAGCAGTTGGCAAGAACACACGTGCTAACGTTCGGGCTACTGCGGCCGTGCACACCAGTATGTCAGCAGTGGGAACGAGATAAAAGAGAAAATGGCGTCCAAAGTTCATTGGGGTTTTTGCTTTACTTTGGTTCAGTTTCTGACAGAAAATGAATAATATCTAAACCAAAATTAACCTTACAACATCTTCACATCTCACATGGAAAACTTGTGCTTGACAAATCATTATTTAATTGATATTGTGATATACTGTATATCAATATAGACTGATATGAAAAAAATTATCTCGTTTCGCATCATAGTCGGAGTTTCCATGGCTACAGGTGACAACGAGAAAATAGGCTGTCCTGTATGTGGGGTTCGCACCCATCTGCAAGCCCATGACTCCAAAACAGATGGCTTCACTAACAGAGGGTCAATTCACATCTTCCTCAAATCATGCTTCCATTTCTCTTCTCTTATTCTCTGCCATCTTTTCTCTCAATGGGGGACCACTCTGCCATCTTCCTTCCCCCAGGGGGACCAGGGTATCATCCCCCTTCTCCCTTTCTACCAGGGGTATCACTCTGCCATCTTCCTTCCCCCAGGGGAACCACTCTGCCATCTTCCTTCCCCCAGGGGAACCACTCTGCCATCTTCCTTCCCCCAGGGGTATCACTCTGCCATCTTCCTTTCCCCAGGGAAACCACTCTGCCATCTTCCTTCCCCCAGGGGTACCACTCTGCCATCTTCCTTCCCCCAGGGGTACCACTCTGCCATCTTCTTTCCCCCAGGGGTACCACTCTGCCATCTTCCTTCCACCAGGGGAACCACTCTGCCATCTTCCTTCCTCTAGGGTGACCAGGCCTTTAGCTGGAGTAATATGTTTTGGCATAGCAAAGCTGGTTTTGTACCAAGTCTCTAAGAGTGAGTTGTCAGTCAGAATTCCTGTGCTTTTTGCTGTGCTGGCATCTCACAGAAATAAAGAAAGAATAGGTACAGGGCAGAGATGAAGACTTGTAGATCTGTGCTAATTTGTTTTGGAAAAAATTCTCTGTAATACAAACCATAAGAAAATGGACCCTATTAGCCTGTCCTGTGGTTGTTTTTTGTATTATTGTGTACTTATGGTTTTATTGAAAGATCATTCACTTATTGTGAGTCAAACAAGTACAAAAAGGTACAAAAATTTGCTTGCATGTCTTGGTGTTAACACCCTGTTCCCTTTAGTGCTGACATACATTACCTCACACTTAGGAATTTGTGTTCCCATCAGGGTGCAGCGTTTGTATAAGGGACAGCGAGGTCATTAAGCCACAAGGGAGGGAAGGCTTTCCATTCACAAACAGGAAGTAATTTTGGGTTCAGTTATGTCCTCCGGACGCCGTGCTGGACAGCTCAGATCACGGGGACTGATTCTTGTCTCTCCTGTCTGGACGACAAAGCAGTGAGCTAACATTGGCCCCTGCGTCTTCAGCCGACGTATGCCCGAGCTGCCAACTTTATCTCTGGCCTTTATACCGGCACACACGGTTCCACTCCGTGCTGCTTAGTAACAATTTTAAAAATGCACCACAACCAGATTTTCACAGCTCACGGTGAGAAGCTTTGCCTGTAATTCTAGTACAAAGATCCACAACATGTAAGAACAGCCCACTAAAGATGCTGTGTTGTCTGACACGCTGTAGTCTTCACAGAACCAACATTACCTACCCTGTAATTCACATGCTTCATACATTACGGCATATAAAATGCTCAGAGATAAGGTTCCAGATTTTATCATAACTGTTATCAAAGCATGTTGTTTGCCTATTCTTGGGTATATATTATGGTATGTGCTGTTGCCTGGTGATCAAAACAACAACACAGCCAAGTCTGAGTTAATATAAACACTTTGTTAATGGGTCTTGGCTTCACTGCACGGGCCATTGTTCAGTTTCACAAAAAAACCACGATATCCAAGTATGATAGCATTCCTTTTTTTATCCAGAGAAATGTATCAAGTTATATATGCTGTCCTCATTATGATTAACATTGCTACTGTATTTCAGCATTTAAAGAGTGACTGTTTTGTTCACGTGTAAAATATCGCATGCAATCCTACTCCGTGAACTGGGGAGCGGATGTTGTTTGCTGTTATGAGCAAAAGGTTGGGCTTCTACAGTTGGTTAATGTGAGGTGTCTTCGCAGCCGGCTGGATGCCAACCACATCACAGAGGTTCCGGCTGACAGCTTCCAGGGTCTTCAGCAGCTTCGTCACCTCTGGCTGGATGACAACAACCTGGCTCAGGTTCCTGTGGTGCCCCTCAGCAACGTGGGCAACCTGCAGGCCCTCACCTTGGCCCTCAATCGCATCACCCGTATTCCTGAGAATGCCTTCGCCAACCTGTCCAGCTTGGTGGTGCTGTAAGTCTCTGTTTCTCATATTGGAACAGTTGTTGCATTAACTGCTATGATTTTCAACTGGTTAGTTTGTTATTAGTAAACTTCTGTGACCTCAATGTGAAGGGTCACCTATAACTAGTCTGGGATCGTTACATTAGTATAATGTTCGTGATATTGAAGCTGTACAAATTTGTGGCTCTAGTTATGTTGCTGTTATTTAACTGCACCACATAAAGGGCTCATTAGTGAGCTGTGTCACCTTCAGGCATCTGCACAACAATAAGATCAAGGAAGTTGGGAAGGATTCTTTCAGTGGACTGGAGAACCTGGAAACCCTGTGAGTACCATCTCATGGCACTATCCCACTGTGTCTCTGAGCACAGGTTTAGAACATGGCTGTTTGCAGAACAGTACACGATGCTGTTCCATTGACCAATTCGTTAACTTATTAATGTGCAATTACATGAAGTACTTAAGCCATTTTCTTTATTTCAATCCATTCATCCATTTTCTTTGACTTATCTGGGTCACTCCCATGGGGACAGCAGTCTTAGGAGAGATGCTCAGACCTCCCTCTCCGTAGCCACCTAATCCAGCTCGTCCATGGTGACACCCAGGCATTCCCAGACCGGACGAGAGATACAATTCGTCCCTCTAAGTTCTTTGGTCTGCCCCAAGGTCTTCTCCCTTATGCCTGAAAAATCTCCCCTGGGAGATGTCAAGGAGACATCCATGCCAGACTAAACCCACCTCAACTGACTCTTTTTGATGCAGAGGACCAACGGCTCTCCTTTCAACTCCTCCCAAATGTCCAACCTCAAAGGCTGAGCTCAGCCACCCTGCAGAGGAAGCTCATTTCCTCTGCTTGTATTCGTCACTTCATTCTTTTCGTCCTTACCCAAAGCTCATGGCTAATGTTGAACGTTAGGATGTAAATTGACTGGTAAATTGATAATTTCACCTTTCAGCTCAGCTTCCTCTTAACCACAATAGACTGGTGCAATGTCCAGATAAATGCTGTCGATCTCTTTCTCCACTTTACTCTCATTTGAGAACAAGATTCTGACATACTTCACTCGTTCGTTTGAGGAAGTATCTCATTCCCAACCTGAAGAGACCAACCCACAATTTTTTAGCTGAGAGCCATTGGAGGTTCTGACTTGACTTTCGTTCTGGCTGTTTCACACTCAACTACAAACCACCCCAGTACACTCTGGAGATGCCTACTTGATGAAGCCAACAGGAGTACATCATCTTCAAATAACAAAAATGGAATTCTGAGGTCACCAGACCGGGCACCCTCCACCCCTTAGTCACCAGACCAGACACCATCCACCCCTTGGTCACCAAACTGGGCACCCTCCACCCCTTAGTCACCAGACCAGACACCATCCACCCCTTAGTCACCAGACCGGGCACCCTCCACCCCTTGGGGGTGCCTATAAATTCTGTCCATTAAATTTATAAATTACTGTTTGACCCCATTTGTGACATGCACATGTACAATTATTCATTGTAAGTCGCTTTGGACAAAAGCGCCCGTTAAATGAATAAAATGTAAATTATGATCAGAAATGGGTGAAAAAAGGGAACCCTGGTGGAGTCCAGCATGCATCAGGAACAAGTCTGACCTGACATTGGTCATGCAGACACTCATGCTTCGGTTATACAGGGATCAACCTGCCTGTAATAACGGGCACGTCTCCCTACATTCCTGAAGTACCCTCTATCATATTCCTTTTCAAATTCCTCAAAACACATGTAGACTGCTTTAGAAAACCTCCATGAGACCTCCATGATACTTTTGAGGGCTAGGGGCCTCTGCTAAATGCTCCCAGCAAACCTTGGCTAAACACTTGACCTTACCAGGTCTGTCCAGAATTTTTCCCTTGCCATCTGATTTAACTCACCATCAGGAGGTGACATCATCGGTTAACATCTCAGCTCCTCTCTTTGCCTGAGTGTCAACAACATATAGTCACTATTCTGATGATAATTTGATACTAATGTGCATCCTACAACTGAGAAAGCTGCAACATTTTCTTACTACAGAGGATACTGAAAAAGTTGTGCATGCTTTTGTTCACAGTCATTTGGATAACTGCAATGCTTTACTCTCTAGAAGTACAAACCACACAGTAAACACATTACAGTGCATTCAAAACGCAGCTGCTAGAATTATTACTGGGAGCAGAAAGAATGATCGGATAAGACCCATAGTGTCCTCACTTCCCTGGCTTTCTGTAAAGTACAAGACCAAGTTCAAAGTTCTGCTGTTAACATATAAGGCACTCACAGGTAAAACACTGGTATATCTAACAGAGCTGATTAATACATATACTCCAAATCATTTCATCATGATCCCAAAATGCAGGGCTCCTTATTGTTCCGCACGTACATAAAAGTATTGGCACTAGAGCTTTTAGTTACAGAGCCCCTAGTCTGCGGAATAGTCTGTCTTGATACGTACGAGATGTCGAATCGGGCTCAGTCTTTAAATCCAGTAGAACTATGGAGTCTGTTGAAGGTCACCTTCCCACACCTCACTCATGGACTCCAAGAAGCCCGACTACTCTGAACTGATATTTGGTGAATAAGTACAAACGTTAGACTCCATCCCACAACACTAAACTGAGGGGAGCCTACCCTCTCATTCACTGGGGTAAACTCCTGTACACCAGCACCAAAGCACGGGGCTATGGGTATGCCCAGTTTTGCTCTGTGCCTTTCACCACAGTGAAACAGAGTCCACCCATCTCCCATACTGTGCGTTGAGGTGAGACCGACTATATCTAGATGGAGATGTCTCTCTACCTCCTGCACTAGCTCTGAAATTTCTCCCACCAGAGAAGTCACTTTCCATCTCCCTACAGCCAGTTTTGGTAGCTGAGGACCAGTTCACCAAGGCCTCTGCCTTTGACTACAGCCTTAAAGCTGTGCCCGACTGGGCTCCATGGATAAGGTCCTGACCACTAGGTGCTCACCGATGAGCTACCCCCCAAGCCTGGCTTCACAGGTAACCCAGTTTCCCTATTCTGGGCAAGGTATCTGGATCCTTAGCTCTTTCTTACCTAGGGATCTATAAATCACTCTTGGTTTAGCCCCCCACCTAGGACCAGTTTGTCATGGGAGGCCCTATTTGAGGCTGTTTAGCCTGACAACACAGATCCTGGGATCTATGGGGACACAAACCCCTCCACCTCCACAGCAACAAGGTGGTCATCCATGGAGGGGATTATATTTATTACATTTTATTAGTTTTATTTTTTTTATCTTCACTGTTTTTCCATTTGAACTACTCCCATTTCTGCTAATTAAGCAGCTGCAGGAGGTGTAAAAATGTACATATCAGGATTCTGTGATGTAAAAAAATCATCGTGTTATTGCCTCTAATCTGTTATTGCAACTAAGAAAAACTTAGTAAAATAATATGACTGCATAAGTGTGCCCATCCATCTTAAATGGAGCACATGACTGTGTTCAGAATAACCAGTCACATTCAAGCTCGTGTTCCAAACTAATTAACATATACACCTGTCAACAATTAAGTGATCCCGAGCAACCCCAAACAGATCAGCTCTTTCTCTAGGATATTTTTCACATCGTCTTGGTTTCGGTACAGCTCTGGCATGGTCTGGTGCAGGGTGGGTGTGAAGAACAGTGGAGAGGTCCTCGAGTGTGGAACAGTGCAGTGCAGCTTGGCTAAAGTCTGCTAGTGGAGAAGCACTATCAGTAACATTTACACATGCCCTTAATTTAGCATTTAACTTAGTTTTCCTTTGAGCTCTGGAAAGGGCAAGGCTTTATTGGAGAAGTATTCTCCGTAGCTCCAACAGGAAGTTATAACACCTTCCTGCTTCCAAAACTGCCAAGACAAACAGACCATAGTCATAGATTTCCATTTAGTTCCTTCTTCATTGTTCACTTCCTGCAGCCTTACCAAGGATGAGCAAGGACAGTTTAGTGAAATGTGTTCCATTTGTAACAGGAAATATTCTGCAATAATGCAATTTCTGTCAGAAATTAACCGAAAAAGAAAAAAGTCAGTACTAACAGAGGGTGAAAAGCGCAGGTGAAAAGCGCAGGTGAAAAGTGCAGACTTTTTGTATAATTCATAAACACATAAATTCCATGAACACATAAATTTCATGAACCTGTAAAATACCTCTTAGGATATCCAGAGAAAAAAGCTTAGGTCAGTAAAGTTTGTTGTACTTAGATAAGCGCTAGTGGTAAGGTGTTGTAAATATAGAATTACTGGGTGCACACACTCAAACACACACACATACCTGAACACTAGCTGGACATGAATTATGATCTGAACAGCAATAATTACTGTATTATTGTTATAATTCTGTGAGGTTAGGCCATTCTTTTCATTTCCGCATAGGCATGCAAACACAAAGATACTTTTAATATGCATCAAAACCCCAGGTGCCGATTAACGTTAGCACTGGGTGTGGTGTTATTGCTCAGGACAGTAATTGCTTTATGAGTTGGCCAGTTGACTAATCTTGTTACAGGAAACCGCCACTCTGTTTGCTTCGTGTAGTTATATTGGTAATTGAATGTGTAGGTCTTCCCCCTGGTATCCAGTACATCCAGTAATGACAGCTGGTCTTCAGGACAGACAGACAGGCACGTGGTAGCCAAGCCAAGACAGACAGGCACATGGTAGCCAAGCATGCTGTGGACCAGGAGGTTGTACAGTAAGTGGAGTGAACCAGTGTAAAAGTGACTCACAGCAAATTAATGTGCCCACTGCTGACAACTCACTAATGATTGACTAAAGAGACACTAAATAAGAATTATAAAGCAATACTATATAAATCTTAAATTCTTCAAGTAATGTAACATAAGGCCACTTAAATAGGTCTGATTATTTACATTTAGCAGACACTTTTATCCAAAGCGACTTACAACCTTTTACATACACGTTACAATGAGCTACTGCTGGGTGTCTTGCTCAAGGATACACCTGGGGGTGGGCTGGGATCCAAACCAGGAGACTTCCCCATCCCAGCTTAATGACCTACCCATTGAGCCACCAGGTTTTGGTTATCAGCTGGAACAGGTCTAAACCTTCAATTTTGCTTCAGCACAGAAAAATGAACATTATCAGTTTAGGCAAAATAAAATTTCTAGATACATAAGGATGCCCCACTATTTTTCCTGAGTAAAGACTGTTTGTGTCTCATATTCAGCTCTGCTAAGCATTATGTCAGCCACAGATTTCTGTTTGTAGGGTCTGTCTTCTTCGAGGCAGCTGGTACAGACATATAGCCGTCTCCTTCAATGCTTCCTACTCGAGATGGTGTTTGTTGTGTTCTAGCTGCAGAGCACGTGTGTCTCTGTGCAGAGCACGTGTGTCTCCAGGGTGGGCTGTGTTGTTCTAGCTGCA
>JABJVR010004738.1:0-13471 GCA_025773905.1 Chitala chitala
TGGGATGGGCTCCAGGTTTCCCCGCGACCCTCACCAGGAATAAGCGGTTAAGATAATGGATGGATGGATGGATGGATCGGGTCGGTTGTTCATTTCCACCAGTGGAATTTGTCTTTGCAGCAAACGTCATGTGGGTTAGAGGTAAGTTTATTTATATATTTCATAAAACAAGCAACTAAAATCAGGTCTGCCGATTTTAGTTGCTTGTTTTATGACAACTTTCTTGTATAGGCTCTGTATGGATGCCAATTAATATTCCTTCAGTGCTACACTGTGCCTACTTACCAATCTGTTTTTCAGATGGACTGTTAAGCTTCCAAACCACGCTATAATCCCATATCTGATTATATTATTAAAGTTAAGTTGTAAGCTGTCTTATTTACATTTGGTCCATGTTAAATTGTGGTTAAACAGTCCATGTCTTGACATTTTTTTTATATTAAGGCTGAGAACATTTTAGACAAGAGTCTTCATTGATAATAATTATAAATTAAAAGCTTTGTAAAAAATTATTTTTAAATTTAAGGAGAAGACATGGCTGTACCTACACGCAGCATCCATTTTGTTTCTAATTACCTTACTCATACAATCTTTTCTTTTTCTTTTAAGGTTCCCTCAGTGCAGTATCTTAAATTTCCTTTTATAATGACCACAAGTAAAATTACACAATATTCACTACAAAATTAAAGGCTTCACTTTCAGTAACGGAGGTGCTTGATCTTTCAGTTCACCTCCACTCATTGTCTCACTGTTCACTACTTTCAGTAAACACCTAAATCTCAGTTTTTTTCCCCAATTATAAACTATTTTCCTCATTTATGTCATTGGAACTTGCACATATAAGAAGATGCAAATACAGGTTAAAAATGTGGAGAATTGCCACAACTCAGTGACCACTGTGATGATATTGATGAACGGTCATAAATATATAAAATATTACTTAAATGTAAAATACAACATAATAAAAAAAAAAGATTTAAACATAGATATGACTTACCTTGAAGTACACATACTTGCAATGTTAATTCACATGTTAATTCACTTTACAAATCACCAAAAAAAAAAAAATGAATCAGTATAGATCCTTCTGTAAAAATGAATAATCATACAGAATCTTTATGGTTAAACATTAAAGACTGATTTAAGCCCCATCAGGATACACTAGAATTACTGCTATGTAAAAAAATACTTTCAAGTGTTTAGATGGGAAGTCTTATATCCTGTCTTTTTTATTTATAAATTTTCTAATAATTATTATTTTATTTATTTATTTTGCAAGCATGATGTACTTAGACTTCCCTGCACATTTGCAAAATTTGACATGGGTAAAATCAAACATTTTCCACATTGTCCTGTTGCCTCGAGACAGCAACATAGGAAAAAAAAATGTTTTAACAACACAAGGGCATACCAGGGTGCCGCTTATGAAACTTTAATATACAGCAAGGTTTTCAAGGAGGGCCTGATAATAAATTATAGAAAGAATTCTTGTTTTCCTATATGTGACTGGTAGACAAATGTACGCTGAGAATGTTCTCTGAATATATTATAACCTTGGACACTTATTTATACATGTTTACTCATTCTGAGCATGTACTTTAAAAATAATAATTTCAGTTAAAAGAGTATTAAGATGCATAATACAGTATGTGTTCATTAGATTTATTTTCACCTAAGATTTTTTTTTTAATAATTGTCTTGGTGATGTATTTTTGTTTTATCCTGGGTGTTTTACAAAAAACGTTTTAACAGCAGCAATAAAGGAGATCATCTGGAAAGAGAAATGTCCTTATATTTCATTGCCAGCAATGTGTCAGAACATAACTCCGCGCTGTCTAGTTTCAAGACTACTTAAGAAATCCTTAGGAGCACAATATCAGCTATCCTAAAATCATCTTCCAGTCCTGCCTCACCAAAATGTTTACCTTTATATAGAGCAAAAACCTTAGAGATAGCACAATAACCTTTTCTATTTGCAATATGTCTGTTAGCATTAAAATTAAATAAAGTCTAAATAAAGGCTTTAGCAATACTAAGGTGATGAAAAAGGAAAATAATGCCTGGTAATTATTGTTAAGCCCACCAGCCAATGCTTGCCCATTCCTTGCTAAATCTTACACAGGTTTTCAACGGTGAGAGACAGTTTCATATCACACCTTAGGTCTTGTATGATACAGCTGCACAGTTTAAACACTCCTAATACATTTTGTGTCCTTTGCTTACAGTTAAATATAACTATCCAGGTATGACAGATCAGAGAAATAATATACATTCATCTGTCTGACTTGTGAAATAAATAAATTTATGTAGAACTAAATAAATTTATGTAGAACTTCAACATGGAAGAGGGCTAAAAAACCATGCTTCAAACCAGGGGTCAGTTTGGTCGGAGTTCACGTGTCTTACATTCATGTTCATTGTATGATCCCAACCCCAACCGGAGGAGCAGGGTATGATGAAGCACAGCTACAAGGGCCTGAACATTTCACAGAGCAGCAATTTCCTGATATTGGTTATTTTCACTGTTTTACAGAAAGTGTGAAGTTTTTGCCTTTGCTTAAAAGCACAAGCAGACATTTCTACTTTTTTCCTACTCGTTAGGGGACACACACGTGTGCGAACGTGCACACACACACACACACACACCAACAGGACAGATGAGCCACAGCTGGATATGTGATTACATTACAGTCAAGCTGTACTAGTCTTACGGCCCTGAAACACCCCACAGTTAAAACGTAATCAGCCTGAACTGGATAACCCATCTTATCCTCCTAGCCACTCACCAAATACGCTATACCATGTTATCGATAACACCTGACTCAGTTAGCTAATAACATAATGTTTATACATATAAGGCAAAATCATGAGTTCCCAAAAGTATACATAATGATAAGCCAATTTACCTCTACACTGCTTATCTAGCTAGAAAGTTTACACACATTTGACATAAAAACCTCCTCTTTAGAACCTTACTCTTTAAAGAAATTAATGGATTTTATTAATTTAATAGAATAAACTTGACGTGACGTTTGCAATCTTTACAATGCTGAATGAATATATTATCACTCTGACATAAAATGTTAACACAGCCCAGAGATGGAATGTGTTGCCTGTTATCTTCCCTAGGAGAATGTACACGTGTGCAGACATTAGCACAGAACTGGTACCTGTGTAATTCTATGAATGCTGTAGCACCTATCTCACCCTAACAGAACGCTGCTGCTGCTGCTCTTGCATTGTTCTGTCTGGGTGTCCAGGCCGATTACATTTCCTCTGCTGCCCATTATTGACATCCCCCCCCCCCCCCCCCATGGATGCCTGCAGCAATGATTTCCTTTCGCACACAAAATCTTTAATATTGAATATAGACATTTTTTTAATGAATGTCTATTTGCACTAATATAATATCAAATACATACAGTACACCTTAACATAATAATTACACCAGAAAGACCGCACTGTGAAATTGTCACTATAAAAGTGTTTCTGTAAGGAAATATGCATTTGTTTTTACTATAAAACATACAGTATATATATATATATATATATATATATACACCAATGAGCCTAACCAGCATGAACAGGAAAGCAGAGAACCTGGAGAAAACCCACCACACATGAGGAAAACATACAAACTCCAAACACACACAGACCCAAGGTGGAAATCAAACCCCAGTGCCAAAAATGCACGGTGAGCTAAGCACCATGCCACTGAGCTACGAATATATATAGATATATGTGTGTGTGTGTGTGCATGTGTGTGTATGTGCATGCGTGTGTGATAGAGAAAAAATTTATGTATATATATATTACAGTATCTTGTGTGTGTGTGTATATATATATATATATATATATATATACAAGATACTGTGGAAAAAAAACTTTTTTTCTGTTTTCACAGTTTTTTGCATTAAGATGCATTAATATGTAACTTTTGGGTTAAGTAGCCGCAATTTTGAGATTACATTGTAGTGCAGGTTTTTTATATTAACCTGAATGTAGGCCTTTCAGAGAGGTTACAGGAACAGTACAGGATCCATTTAGGTCATAACCTGACTGGGTCCACATTAGGACATGTAACATTCTGACATACATGAAAGGTGCAATGAAACCTGGCACCAAGAGCTGAATCAGTGAAAATGCAGTCACGTGTTCTTGTTGGAACGGGAAGGCTGCGAACATCTTATTCCTCAACAGTAGCTGCTTTTCTAACAGTTCCGCAGTCAGCTAGCTGTGAAAAGGGAAAGGAAAAGGAAGCAGGTTCTATAGCCAAGTATGTGGGATGCCCACAAGGAATTTGTTCTCTGCATTTAACCCATCCCCCTGGGGGGAGCAGTAGGCAGCCATTTTCAGCGCTCGGGGAGCTAGCGCGGAGTGAGTTGCTTAGGGATACACTTGGCGGTTGGGCTGAGATTCAAAACGGGAGACTGTGGCACCCCAGCTTGACACTCTACCCACTGAGCCATCCGGCCGCTAAAAGATATGTGTGAATCAGTTTTGTGGCTACTATTGCTGGAATTATATTGGTAAAGACAATGTTTACTTTATCATTCATTCTCTTCCTGTGACAAATACACCTAGTTTTCTTCAAGAAATGAGCAATATATTTTTACTTCCTGATCCTGTTTAAGGTCACGGGGAGTCCAGAAGTTACTAAGGGCAACAAATGGTACACACCAGGATTGGGAAATAGCCCAACACAGGGCACCCATGTACACAGGCCAGTTATGCAAAATGCATATCTTTGGACTGGAGGAGAAAGCAGAAACATGAAGAGCACAAGGAGAACACAACAATATTACACAGATAATGGAAATCTCAAAGCGAACCCACAATCCTGGATTTGTACAACTGTTACCTGTGAAGAAAAGCAATCCAAACCAGTGTTGTGGCTCTCTTATTAGGCACTTATGACTAATATTTGACAAAGGAACCTATTAAAGTGTATCTAATGTAGAATCCCAGTGACCACCTCTTTAAAATAAAAGTTAATCTGAAAGCCACTGCATATTGCTATGACCTACATGAATCCCTAAAGCGGAAAGAGAGGTTTTTATCTGCTATCATTATCTTGTGTGCAGGCAGAAGGCAGATCTGCAGCAACAGTGAACGTGATTTCACACCAACAGTAGTGCTAGCTGGATTGAAGGATTTTTCGAAGGCACACATACACTGGATTGAAGGCACACATACACAACGAAACAGTCCCAGGCCTCTGTGGGTATACTGGGCTTCAGCTATTGTTGCAAGCAATTAGCAAATGACATACATTACTGCTAGTGTTAATCCAGACAGCCGTGTGAATGAGTCAACTGTGATTTTAATGCATTTCAAAGCATTTTTAGCATGTTAAGACAACTGGTAATTAATGTTGGGTTATGAAAAGCAGAATCACCCATGTGACAGAGAGTGACTAGAAGAGAAAACATCTGAAGAAAATGGTTTGGGGTGCCACAACAGTGAATTTATTTGTACTAGTCTTAAAAAGCAAATGATCAAACACAAAGACCCACAGCGGATAAAGCTGTACAAAAATATCACATAATAAAGGAATTTGCTAAAAGAACAGTGGAATAGTCACTCATCTTCCATTGTATAGCCTGAATTTCAAATGCAATTAAAAAAATCGCAAAGTCTCACATCAAGTCAATGACGCTTAAAATAAAATGCTTGTTCACTGTGAAGCTTTTTAAGTGTATGATTTCCACTGTGGTTATGGCGTTACCCCACATTATATGTTCATTCTTTTAAGTATCAAAATCAGCATCACTCAAGAGGCAAGTTCAGTGGTTTCATTGTCTGTATCATTTATTTCTGCTGTGGTAAATGTCTGCATTTACTGCATCTATTTTATTTGTTCAGGCTTCTTCATTGCAACCAATGTTAGTCCAAGTTAACCAATCTCTGCAACAAAATGATAACTTACCAGGTGGCTAGGATCTAATTTAATGGGTTCAGTTAATCTAAAAAAACACACTTTCTGTCCATACTGATTATGTAATAAATAATAGAAATACACACCCATATTATAATAGTTTATGCTCTGCTGTCAAAGCATATACTGTATAGCCATTGACCTTATCAACACTGCTTTGCTCCATAACAAACCCAAGGCCATGAGGGACAATATTCAATTTTTATTACCAAGAAAGTTACGTTTGCATCAAAATTGTGACAAGTTGTGATTTTATTGCCTGATGAATTACTTCTTTGCAGAAAGCTTGTAAAGGTTTATGACATCTCTTAAAGTTGTGTTCTCACAATGACTATATTAGAGAAATGGGAGGGGAAGGCCATGAAATTAAACTGGAAATTGATGAGGCTTGCTTTGTTATTAAAAATAAATAGAGCTACAATATCTTTTTTTATTTTATTTTGCCATTATTAGAAATAAAAAATGAAATTATGGAAATCGTTACATGGAATTTCAATACAAACAACTGAGACTACACATTTAAGTTGGGTGCTTTGTGTCTTTGTGTGATCATTGTGTTTTTTTTTTCATATGTCCTACATATATTTTGTTGAATCAAGTCTCTGGGGTTCAACCCCAGCTCAATCCTCTATAGCTTTACAGGTAATAAGACTTTCTGAGTTGTATTAGGCAAGTGAGCAACACTATGTAATGAGAAGAAGATTCTTGGTATCAGATCAAAACATCATTAAAACTTTTAGCATTGTGGATGCAGAGTGGACATCTTTTGCGTCACATTCTAAATCCACACTCGTACCACAGTCACCATCTGCAAATGAGTGCTATTCCTCTTCAAATGTCCAACGCCAAATAAACAAACTGAGCAGAGCATGTGTAATCAGAGTTGGTAGTATTGAGCTCTCACACAGACATCATATTCTTCAGCACGTAATGCCACATTCACTTGTAGGGGCTGAGTCGGGGCTGCAAAACACTGGCCCTGCCCCAGTTGTGTCCACTGTTAGCAAGTACTGCTCTACCCCATATGGCTGATAAATTGGCTGATATGTCACAAAACACCTTTTTGTTTCCGAGGATCTGCGAGTGTTTTCTCAGCTAACAGTATCTAGACCTCTTCACTGTGCGAGCTATAATATTATTTGTTCATTAAAACTCACATTTCAGTTACGTAAAACTATTGTAAAACCACTGGCAACTCATTTGAACAGCTCTGTCACTGACCACCCTACCCTGATAAAACAGTGAAACAACCATACATGATGGATTTTCGAGATGGAGTTTGCATTATTATTTGCATTTAGCTGATAGTTTTTGTCATGAAATATATATTGTTAATAAAATGGCAGAGAGCGGTACTGTTTTTTTTTTGTATGTCTCCTAAATTTGCATATACATCCTGCAACACACTTTCCCGTTCTTTCTGACTTACCCTTCCAAGTCATGTTGCATTTTCAACTCTGACTAAACAGTCAAGGCCATGTCAGTGTGCCAGCTATGATGTTATTTTGTTAATTAATAATTTGGAGGCATATACAAATTTAATGACTTTTAATAAAGTCAAAATTATAACAAAACACCAACAGCTAACTCAACAGAACCCTACTATTCCCTATCTGTTGAACTTTTAGTCAGTCCTCTGTTCTCGCACTCTTCCTGATGCCAAATATTGCTGCACACTCCGAATAAAATAGTGCTGTTATAACAAAACAGTTACTGCATACTTTTCATTTTGATTTGAGTTTAAAATAAGAAATAGATCTCACTGTCTTCATTCACATTCACTGTGACCTGGTTGAGGGTGGAGTCCAGTCTCATTGGACTCTGCTCCTGACCAGGCCCACTCAAGCCCTACTTTGAGAATTGATGCATGGGGGTGTGCAAAGCCTTGGCCAGCCGCACAATTAACGCAGAT
Organism: Chitala chitala; assembly: GCA_025773905.1. Lineage (NCBI taxonomy): Eukaryota > Metazoa > Chordata > Actinopteri > Osteoglossiformes > Notopteridae > Chitala > Chitala chitala. Next base: position 7,851 of record JABJVR010004738.1, read on the forward strand.
GTGAACCCAGCATAAGATAAAGAAGCTTTCTGATTCATCTCATATACAGCTTTCCATAATAATTTTTGCTTTATAATAACATAAGCAAAACTAATAATTAAAAAAAAAGCTTTATTGATGTACAAACTATTATTATATTTGTATTTTATAGCAGTACAGCTAGATAGCACAACAAATTATAAATTTAATATATGGACAGATTCTGAAAATTTTTACAAGTAACCTTTGTAAAAGGTTGTCACCCTAAATTTAATTTGCTGTCAGAACTTAAAAAAAACTCTTTACGAATTTAATTTTACTGATAAAAAATAAATAAAACTTTTGTTAACTGCACTAATTATGACACATTCAGTCATTTAGGTAAAACAAAAATAACACTAGAAACACTACCCACAGGAAAAGATGACAGTTTAAAAGAATATCTCATTTTCACTCTGTGAAGTGTCTTTGTTGTCTGAATTATTTCTCTGAAAATTGAGCCATAAGAGATATAAAGATTTTGCAGTGAGATATATGGGCAATGGATGTCATGGGGGGGAAAGCAGATGAGATCTTACAGTAATCTCATTTAAAAATGTCTTCAGATAGTTGTAGTGGAAATAAAGTAAGAGATCTGCTTTTTCCATTCAAGTGAGCCTTCTGTGAGGTTCAGAAGGAAATTCTCAGAAGAAAATGTCCCGAAGAAATGTGAGTCAAAGTAGTAATTATCTGTGTGTTGTAGTGACCTCATTTTTATCTAACAGAAAGACCGAAGATCTTTTTTTCCCTCTTCTTTCTCTTATTTCCCCCAGATGACTATAGCTCGTGACCTCCAAAACTTTATTTTGGCATAATGAAACACAAGTTCATATGCATTCACCAGCATTTCCTGTCATTATTTGACTGAAGTCTTAAAAATGTGACAGTGATGACACACTAATTATATCGCTTGCTGTAGTTGACAATTTAAATGCAGGAAATCACTGGTGGCACAAGCATATGGTTCTAATTAACAACAGTGCGTCCATGTTTAAAAGGCTAATATGTTTTTTGGATCCTCTCTTTGTCGGTGATGGGTTGGCATGCACCACCGGCACTCACCCCACTCAGGGTGTCCCTTGCCTTGGGCTCTAGGCTGCCTGGGACGGGCTCCAGGCCACCCATGACCCTAAACAGGATAAGTGGATGGGTAATGGATGGACAGACAGATTCTCTCTTTGTTCAGTGTGTATTGAAGGACAAAACACAAAAAAACCCAAGTTTGAATTTTCATCATTTTGTTTTTTTTTTGTGACTGAAGGATGTAAAGGAGCTTTCTGCTCTCTCAATCGCATCTGCTTCACAAGAAACTACATTAACAACACTTAATAAATCGGGTTTAAGAAATGAAACAAGGCATTTGAAACTGTGCACCTTTGTCACGGTAGGTGAACTGAACTACCAATTACTGATCGCTTTCGAAAAAAGTACAATGGACAGCGACTCCAGTATAGAAGGTGTTTCAGAAAGGATGTACTGATGACACAGCAGATCGTCTTCTAAAGAAACTGAGAGACACATTAGCTTGAGCCCTTATTTATTCCTCTAACACTCTTCTTAGGAGGAATAGGTACCAGTCCCAATATTGTTAAAGATAAATATTATAAAAGATTTTGCCTATTACCCGAAGGACATAATTTAAAGCAGATGGTATCAGTTAATTTTAAAACAAGCTATGTGCTGGTACTGCTGATGCTAATGTGGGGCTTCACAAGTTTCCCTGCTCCCAGTCTTGGATGACACCTACAAGGGAGAAAACATGTGCCAAGTGTAATACAATACTTCATTGATATATGCACTCTCACCATTTAGATATTAGATTTACACCCTTTGCTGTTAGTGTGCTCCACCAACTGTATGAGGGGAATCCATTCAAGCCATGACATGAAATCCTAAAAACATGTGTTTGCAACAATTTACCAGTGGTCTGTCCATGCAAACCAATATCTGCTGTCATCCCAAAATGTGCACCATATTTCAGCATATCCAGTCATTTCAATGTTCAGCAAGCATTTATTTGCTTGACTGGCATTTCCACAAAGGATGCTTAGAATGTCACTCATTTTTACAGCTGTTTATTTTGATAAAGCAATACAAGTTGAATTCATATCCATGGGCAACGTAGCCCTCTTCTGATTTTAGTGGTCACTGATGAAGTCCCTGTGCATTATTAAACCATGCAAGTAACTGCTGGAGAGTTCAGTCATACGTACGCTAGGCTGCATTACAAACTTTAATCAGTGAAAATATACAGACGTGGGCACACAATTTCATCTATCTTGAAAAGCGATGTGTCATATGATTTGTTTTCAGATGTCTACAAACTTCTGGAAAACCTCCAGTTCTTTCTAAATAATATAGCCTATAGAGACTATATTGTTGATGTATGGACTTCCAAACCAAATTTATCCTAAAACACATATGAGACCAAGGTAACAATTTGCTTTAACCATATTGCCATCCATCAATTTTCCAAACTGTATATCCTATGCAGGGTTGCAGGGGAGCCTGGAGTCTTTCCCAGGTTGCTACTGGCACAAAGCAAGGGACACCCAGGACAGGGGCGCCAACTCATTGCGTAATCATATTACTAAATATACAAGAATGCTACTTACAAAAAATAAAGTTTAAATTGGTGAGAATTTGAAAGTGCACAACCTAATTCAAATATTTGGTATTAACTCCAGCCAAAAATTTTAAAACAGTGTGATTGCTAGTATATGCAGTAACACAAAAGGCTACTACATTAATTAGAATAGGTTTTCTTCCTGCCAATGTAAGACAGTAGCTCTCCTTTCTACCAAAATGGGATGGTGATTACTATTCGTTACACACTGAGAAGGTTTTTTATCCTCCTGCATGTTAGCATCCATGACAAAGAGGCACTGTGTAGTCCTGCAGTACCGAAAGAAACATGCCCTTTGTTTGAGCACATGACTTACAGACCTTGGACAGAAACTCATCAAGATTCAATGTACAAATCAATCACTCTACAAATAAACATTACTTTTCTATGCATTTTCCAGTAGTTGACTTATTTCAATGTTTAACATTAAGTGAAATATACTTATTGCATTATATTATGGGGAAGCATATGGAAGGCCTTTCTATAAACATCTGCAATAAATGTTGTTAATATGTATTACAACATTATAGCACTGTGTGTGTTAATATGCTCAATAAATTCAACATTATTTGGTTTTCAGACCTTTGTGAGTGACAAGTCACAAAATTTAAATTTCCTTGAGCACAATGAACTGCTACTGAAGTGTAAGAGAGAATGAAGATGTTCACATCTCAAAAATTCTGCATTAATTTTTAGTTTTTTCTTTCTGGAAGATGTGCTAAATTTACTTGAACTAATTTACTGAATACCTAGAAATTGTAAAAGATTAAATTTTAGTATTAAAGAAAAGCAAACTAATTAAATAATATTAAGCATTACATTGCATTAATCTTTAGACCAGAACAGTGGTTAGTCTCGTCCCAAGAGCAAAAACTTTCCAACACTGTTTAAATTATGAGACACAATAAATTGTATTTTTATTTAATCTCAGTAATTATTCTGCTGCATGTTTTCGCGATAACACCAACGCATAATACGCAAACTGAATTCATGATCTTTTTTTACGCTTAAAAACGATTATAATGCATAGGTGTTCCATTTAAAAGCTATATATTTCCAGCGACAATGACTATAAAAGTGAAAGTGCGCGGGCTCCCCCTGCCGGTTCACTACATAGTAGTAAAAGTGTGTAACATCAGTCTTTTTTCTTTTCCTTCTGGCTTTCCTAGTCTTATAATAAACTGTTGTTAAAATCAAACATCCCCAGATATCTTTTCTATTGTCTTGTACGTTAGAAGCGCATATTAATTCATTAAAATTGTAACTTTAAATTTGTTGATAAATTCTAAGGACTTTAAGAGCGTACATCTTAGCTGCAGTTATACTAACAGAAAAATAACACGGTGAACTCATGGACTTCAGTTTGCCGCATAAACAAGATTAGCGAAGACAGGTTAGAAAAAATAAAATGGAAACGCAACATAAAGCATGGCTAATTTTACAAACGCTTGAGAATAAATGCTTAAATGTGCAAATAATATCAAGTACTTATATTCGTTTCTATATAAGCTTTAACTGTTTAATGATATCTTGCTAACTACATCATAGGCAAATTAATGTTTACTTGTTTTAAAACTGAACATTTAAATATGCAAACGCTATTTTCAGTTTAGTGCTCTTTCTCCGAGTTCTCACACTTCAGCAAGCAGGAGCGACGGGATTCGTGCCGTCAGCAAATCCAGAATGGACCTCCTCTCCGGTGCTTTAAATGTATATGGAAATAGATGCAACTTATTAATGTGAGTTAACAAAGACTATAATTAAGTCACACGTATACGAGAATGGATCACGATGTGTTACGTGACATAATACCTAAAAGGGATTTGATCTCTAATACTCGAGTAAAGGGGGATGATGCGTGGTCTGAACGCAGATTTCAGCACCCATCTTTTCTAATCTCCTTTCATCTTTTCCAGTCCATACCTTGCGATTATTTTCAAAGGCACAAAATTAAGACTCATCGACCCGTAGAGTGAACGCCGGTTTAAAAAAATCTGCGAAATCAGCATCTATATAGCACGACTTAACTTGTAACTGCGCGTATATGGGCTATATACGCTGGCACTTAAAAAAATGCAATCTCTGCAATATTTTACAACATGTTCCTGGAAAGAAGTTGAGATCGCTAGTTCCACTGCCAAATTTAGCCGTTTAAAATAACAATCAGCATTTTATTATAGTTCAAGCTTACCTAAATTTGATTCTCCTTCTTGACTAGGACCTGTCCCCAGTGATTTTATATGTTGGAGGAAAAACTTGTGTTGCTGATGTCCATGTATCCAGTGCTCATGCTGGTAACCCAATCTCTGAAACTGAATTGTAGATGTTTCAGCAGTCCTTCTCATGCTCGTGAGGAGAAATCCTTCTTCGGCTGGTTATTGGCATCGATTTGGCAGGAAAGGGAGTGCGATGTGATTTGCGAAAATGGAGAGAGAATATCCGATGCGAACGGGCGAGCAGGGCTGGGGGAGCGGTGAGCTGATGGCAGCGCGATCAGGTGGATAAGTATAAAACGCAAAGGTAGGAGCGAGTGACTTACAAGGACGCGCAAAAGGGAGAGAGCCAAGGGGGAGGTACTGACTATTTTCTAGGAGTATTGTCTCGCTAGATATGAAAGGGGTGGGACCACCTCAGATAACTTCTAGAAACTGAAATTATTTAAACTGAATGCTCGTGTCTCTATGTTTTGGTAGGGGTGTTGCGAAACTCCTCAAGACATTTGTCTCGGCTTGCGATTTAATGCACGTCACGCAGGATGTGCGTTCGCTTGGCGACATTGGTTATTTCATCCAGAAAACTGGATTTAGTATAAAATGCACGTCTCACCTAATAGAATAACATATTAGTTTTATTAAAAGTTCACACTTTCAAGCTGACTGTAACAAAATGCAAAACAAACTGGAACAGAATCTTAGCGAATTGCTTGTATTTCATTTATGTAATAATTTTATTCAATCAGAAGTTTTTTTTTTTTGGG